>CAMRHE010001103.1:0-120000 GCA_947044405.1 Leptodactylus fallax
ACACCAAGATATCTATCAGATAGTGTTCAACTCAACTGAGGAGGCGTAGATAAGATTCCAGATGCTTTAATCCAGGTAAATCTTGTAGAACCTCATAAAGCAGTAGGTGAAAAATGATGAAATACCAGGAGCTGAGCAGACATGTTGCTTACAAAGAAGTGAAACTAAACTGAGGAACAGAGAGGAGGAGCTACAGCATCACAGCTAAGGATACAGAGAGAAAAAAGGGACAAACTACAAAGACAAACAGTATCACAGATACATGTCAGTGAATTAAACCAAGTCCTGGGACATGACACTCCCCGCCTGAAATCTTTAGATTTCAATGAAAACAAACATTAAATGCCCTGAGATGTCCATAAAGTCCTCTTCAAACCTGAAAAACAAAAAAGAAACATGCACAACAAACAATAATCAACAGTTAGTCCAAATAAACCAATGTTCAGGTCGGGAAGCCGCAATTTGCCAACACCTCCACCGACCCACACTGTAATCCACAAGAACACGGTTTTAGTTCATGGAAGGAAGCTCCCCGCCATGAGCTGTGAATGGTGTCCTTATCTTCTTTTATGTGACGTCTCCTCTTGGAAGAAGAAGCACCAGTTCATTAATTGGGCGGAAGAAAACTCGCACTGAGCCTCCCTTGGTTACCTTGACCTCCACTTTCCGAGTCTTCCCATCATCACTAGGGACAACTTTAGTGATGAGACCCATAGGCCATTCATTCCGATGGACTTCTTTATCCCTTAGAAGGACGAGGTCACCCACCTGGAGATTAGGTTTTGAGGTCTGCCATTTGTAACGGCTCTGTAGCATGTGGAGGTACTCTGTTTTCCAGCGGTGCCAGAACACATTGGACAGGTGTTGAACTTGTTTCCATTGGCGTCTGTAAATGTCACTGTGATCTAAGGTACGTGGAGAGGTAGCAGCAGTACCAATTTTCTGAGTAAGAAGCGTTGCTGGAGTTAAGATAATTGGAGATTCAGGGTCTGAAGATACTGGGACAAGTGGCCTTGCATTGATTATCGCAGACACTTCAGCAAGAAAGGTTATTAACGTCTCATGGGTAAGCAGTGTCGACTTGTGGTCCATCAACATAGAGTCAAGGATTCTGCGTGTGATCCCAATCATACGTTCCCAGGAACCTCCCATATGGGATGAATGTGGAGGGTTAAACGTCCAAGTGCACCCATTGTTGGATAAGAAGTTGTCTACCTGCAGTTCTTTGCAGGCTCCAATGAAGTTAGTGCCACAGTCAGACCTCAGTTGTTTCTCAGCAGGTAGTGGAGTGTTCCAGTCCATGTTCTCAGTGGTAAGCTGTCTTAGTAGTAGCTTGCCTTGAATGGTGATGGGAGCAATGAAACCAAGAGGATCATAAATGCTGTTCACAACAGATAAAACTCCTCGTTTGGTGAAAGGTTTGTCACAAGAAGACACTTGGAATGCGAATGTGTCTTGTTCAGTGTTCCATAGCAATCCTAGGCTGCGTTGCATAGGAGGAGTATCAGAACTGAGATCAAGATCCTTGATTGCATGATCATCAGAGGGAAATGCCTTCATTACCTCCATATTGTTGGAGATGATCTTGTGAAGTCTGAGGTTAGCTACAGACAGCATTTCCTGTGTTCTAGAGAGGAGATCAATCACTTCTTCACATGCAGGTAAGGATTTAAGACCATCATCAACATAGAAGTTCCTCTCAACAAACTGACGAGCATCAGAGCCATACTCTTTCTCACCTTCATGGGCGGTCCTTCTCAGTGCATAGATCGCTACTGCAGGAGATGGGCTATTGCCAAAGACATGTACCTTCATCCGGTAATCTATGACTTCATTGTTGACATCATTGTCCTTATGCCATAGGAACCTGAGATAGTTTCTGTCATCATCCTTAACGATGAAGCAATGAAACATCTGTTGGATGTCGGCCATCACTGCAACTGGTTCCTGTCTGAAACGGATTAAGACTCCTATGAGGCTGTTGTTTAGGTTAGGACCAGTGAGGAGCAGGTTGTTGAGAGAGACGCCTTCATACTGAGCACTAGAATCGAACACGACCCTGATTTGGTCAGGTTTGCGAGGGTGATACACGCCAAATGATGGAAGGTACCAGCATTCTTCTCCTTCCTTTAGTGGAGGTGCAGGTTCTGCATGATCTCTCTCAAATACCTTCTGCATGAAACCTACAAAGTGTTTCTCCATCTCTGGTTTCCTCTTGAGGGTACGTTTTAAAGAGGAAAATCTAGAAACTGCTTGCTTCAGATTGTTTGGTAGTTTTGATCTCGGGGAGCGGAAAGGTAAGGGTGCTACCCAGCTGTTGGAATCATCTTGAATGAATTCCTTGTCCATAAGTTTGAGAAATTCTTTATCAGCTATAGCCGGTGCCAGCTTGTTGTCATCACTTGTTGTATTGAACACTGTTAATCCAAGGATGTCGTCCCCAGGCAGGAAAGTATTCACATTGTCTCGGTGATTATGCAACCACTTACTGTTGCTTATCTTCTCTTTCACTTGGTAGTGATGTGGACATGGCTGAAAACGAGTGCTGCGACCGTTTGGTAACATATGCGTCTTAAATGAAGAAATATTGGTGGGCCTTTTCATCCTACCTATGCAGACGTTGCCAATGATAACCCATCCTAGATCGAGGCGCTGGGCAAATGGTGCATCATGCGGTCCATTAATTTGCTGGCGTATTTTGTGCAGTCTGAGAATGTCTCTACCTAGCAGAACTAGAATGTCTGCATTTTTGTCAAGGGATGGTATTTCACTGGCTATAGCCCTTAGATGAGGGTGCTGGAAAGCCGCCTCTGGTGTGGGTATCTCTTCTCTGTTTGATGGTATCTGGTTGCACTCAACAAGTGTGGGCAAAGGTATCTCCAAATTGCCCTTGAGAGAAGCTATTACGAGACCACTGGCCCTTCTTCCTGAAACCTCTGATATACCACTACAAGTACCCAAGGTATACGGATAGGTATCACCCTTTAAGTTAAACAGATCAAAGAGTTCTGACCTTGCAAGTGAGTGGTTGCTCTGGTCGTCCAAAATGGCGTACACCCTCAGAGCCCTTTCTGGCTGGCCCTTGGGGTATATATTGACTAGGCATATCCTTGCACAGGACTTGTCACAAAGGTCTTCTCCGCAGACTTCTGTACATGAGGAAGATACTGTGGTAGTATTTGCTGCTTGATCTGTGTTCTCCCCGCCATGCTTAGTTGGGGAAGGGGAACCTCTAGGCGGTGTGGCACTAGGCTGGGATGGATGAAGAGCCTGTACATGGTCCTCACTGCCACACTCTATACACTTAATAGCAATTTTACAGTCTCTAGCAACATGTTCAGTAGAGGCACAACATTTGAAACATATCCCTAGTTTCTTAAGAAGCTCTCTACGTTCCTGGATTGGTTTCCTCCTGAAGCCAATACACTTCTTGAGGGGATGAGGCTTCTTGTGAATAGGACACAGACGGTTAGGATTTTCTACCTTTTCGTCTTGGTTGCTGTTGCAACTGCTTTCTTCTGGTGCTGATGTAGGTATAGGAAGAATATCAGTCTTTTTCACCGAAACTGGGCCTCTGCGGTTTCTGTAGTTAGAATGTGAGCTGTCATACTTAATAGGAGGTGAACCAGGAACACTGGGATCCCCATAGGAAAAGCTTGGGTCATTCTTGGATTCTGCAATGTTCTTGATAAACTCACAGAAGTAGGAAAATGGAGGAAAGGAGACTCTATTCTCAGTTTTGTATCTTGACCCAACTGTGGTCCACCTTTCTTGAATATTATATGGCAACTTGGAGACTATCGGGTTTACCCCACGAGCAGTGTCCAGGTAACTGAGGCCCGGTAGGAGAGTGTCCGCCTTAGCCAGTAGGAGCTCCATGAGTAGGTCACTAAGTTCTTGAAATTTCTGATGATCCTTACCAGATATCTTTGGAAACCCTTGCAACCGTTTGAACAGAGCATTCTCTATTGCTTCAGGACTGCCATAGGTTTTCTCCAGTCTTTCCCAAGCAGCGGTAAGGCCTGCTATGGGGTTGTAAATGTGGACGGATCTGAGTCTTTTAGCACGTTCTGTGGACTGTGGGCCAAGCCACCGGATAAGCAAATCTAGTTCCTCAGCTGCAGTAATGCCAAGGTCACTAATTGCAGTTTTGAAGGCACATTTCCAGCCTCTGTAGTTCTCAGGTTGGTCATCGAACCTTGTGAGTCCAGTCTTAGTAAGCTCACGGCGAACCATGTACCTTGCAAACTCTGACATGTCTGTTCTCTCTGACTTTAAATATTGAGTTGCTGGCTGAGTAGCGGTGATTACGTTGTTAGAGGGGTTCTGGTTAACAGAGGTAGGTAGTAATGGGGCTGCGTAGGCATTCAGCCTAGGAGCTAGCTTAAAGTCCATAGGTTTAGGCACATATGGATGTGAGACTGGACGGTTGTTTGCAGTCTGGTGGTATGGTGTCACATTGGTGTTTACCTGAGTATCAGTATATTGCATTTGCTGAGGTGCAAGGCTTTGGGAATCCATGAAGGAAGAAGAAACTGGATGCTGGACAGGCAGGGCATTGTACTGACCTTGAATGCGGTGTGCTTCAGAAGATACCGTGCCCTGTTGCACTGGAGAAATGTCGTCCCTGACAGGAACATTTGTGGCAAATAGGGATTCACTGCTTTGGCTTAGTACATAGTCTCTTGTGCGCTTGAGGGGATCCTCTGCTTCCACATCACACAAACTGGTGCTGTCTCTTTCACTTCCACTGATGGCTTGTTCTAAAATGCTTAACCTTGCCATGGCTGCAGCATGCTCATACTGTTTCTCTAGAGCTTCTAGTTCTGCCCTTTTTTGAGCTGCATTATCTTCCATTGCTGCTGCATTAGCTTCCATTTCTGCTTTCTGTTGAGCTGCCTTAGCTTCCATCACTGCTTTCTGTTGAGCTACCTTAGCTTCCATTTCTGCTTTCTGTTGTGCAAAGGCTGCCTGTATCTTAGTAGCTTCCGCCTCTGCACGTGCTTTTATAAGTTGCTCACTGAGTGTGGAAGATTTTGAGGAACGTGACTTAGATGTACGCTTTGAACGCTTGGTAGACTCAGAAACATGGGATGCCATTTCCTGCAGTTGCGCAATTCTTGCCTCTGTCCTTAACTTAGTTTCATGTACTAAGCTGTCTCGTTCTGAATTGAGATGCTGGAAGCTTTGCAATTCAACTAAGGAATCGTCTGTATGAAGTTTCCTCAATATGCTTTCATACTCCTCAGCTTTCATTTTATAATGTCCATGCATAGAACAAAGCTGTCGCAGAGCTCCCTCTAGTGGTGATACATGGTATGCAGGCAAGCACATGGCAGATATCTTAGTCTGTATTTTCTGCCACCATTTTGAGATATCACAGGAAAGTTCATGCTTTAAACCTTCTAGATTGTCTCTAACCTGTTTAATTGAGCGTCTAGCCTTCTCACTGGGCTGCAGACTGAGGTCCATGCTACCTTGTGCTTCAGGGTGCCCTTCAGCCATGATGCAACACAAACAGGATAAATATAACTTTGCTGGAGTAAGATGGCTGCTTGCTAGAATCTTCTTATGCTGAGGGAGTCTGAGCTGCAGATGCAACTTACACAATGCTGATTCCTTCTGGCTTCAGGTAACTTGCTGTGACTGACTGTATGTCAGAAGTTGGTGAACTGTCTTACAGCCGTATCTGGCAGTCTTTATGCATCATTTTTCACTGTTCTGACTCAATAGCTTGGCTGCAAGTGTGAGGTTGTGAGAGTGTCCTGTAGTCTCTATGCTAACCAGCAATTTACACCAAGATATCTATCAGATAGTGTTCAACTCAACTGAGGAGGCGTAGATAAGATTCCAGATGCTTTAATCCAGGTAAATCTTGTAGAACCTCATACAGCAGTAGGTGAAAAATGATGAAATACCAGGAGCTGAGCAGACATGTTGCTTACAAAGAAGTGAAACTAAACTGAGGAACAGAGAGGAGGAGCTACAGCATCACAGCTAAGGATACAGAGAGAGAGAAGGGACAAACTACAAAGACAAACAGTATCACAGATACATGTCAGTGAATTAAACCAAGTCCTGGGACATGACAATGACCTTATCACTACTACATACTGAGGGTGTACTACTGTACTATTATATACTGAGGGTGCACTACTACATACTGAGGATGCACTACTGTTCTACTATATACTGAGGGTGTACTACTGTACTATTATATACTGAGGGTGTACTATTATATACTGAGGGTGTACTACTGTACTATTATATACTGAGGGTGTACTATTATATACTGAGGGTGTACTACTATATACTGAAGGTATACTACTACATGCTGAGGGTGTACTACTACATGCTGGGGGTGTACTACTGTACTATTATATACTCAGGGAGCACTACTACATACTGAGGGTGTACTACTGTACTACTACATACTGAGGGTGTACTACTGTACTATTATATACTGAGGGTGTACTACTATATACTGAGGGTGTACTACTACATACTGAGGGTGTACTACTATATACTGAGGGTGTACTACTACATACAGGGAGTATACTAATATATACTGAGGGTGACCTACTACGGGGTGTACTACTATATACTGAGGGTGTACTACTACATACTGAGGGTGTACTACTACATACTGAGGGTGTACTACTATATACTGAGGGTGTACTACATACTGAGGGTGTACTACTATATGCTGAGGGTGTACTACTACATACTGAGGGTGTACTACTATATACTGAGGGTATACTACATACTGAGGGTGTACTACTATATGCTGAGGGTGTACTACTACATACAGGGAGTGTACTACTATATATTGAGGGTGTACTAATATATACTGAGGGTGTACTACTACATACAGGGAGTGTACTACTATATATTGAGGGTGTACTACTACATACTGAGGGTGTACTACTATATACTGAGGGTATACTACTACATACTGAGGGTGTACTACTATATACTGAGGGTGTACTACTACATACTGAGGGTGTACTACTATATACTGAGGGTATACTACATACTGAGGGTGTACTACTATATGCTGAGGGTGTACTACTACATACAGGGAGTGTACTACTATATATTGAGGGTGTACTAATATATACTGAGGGTGTACTACTACATACAGGGAGTGTACTACTATATATTGAGGGTGTACTACTACATACTGAGGGTGTACTACTATATACTGAGGGTATACTACTACATACTGAGGGTGTACTACTATATGCTGAGGGTGTACTACTACATACAGGGAGTGTACTACTATATATTGAGGGTGTACTACTACATACTGAGGGTTTACTACTATATACTGAGGGTGTACTACTACATACTGAGGGTGTACTACTGTGATACTATATATTGAGGGTGTACTACTGTACTATTATATACTGAGGATGCACTACTACATACTGAGGGTGTACTACTGTACTAATATATACTGAGGGTGTACTACTACATACTGAGGGTGTACTACTGCATACTGAGGGTGTACTACTGTACTACTATATACTGAGGGTGTATTACTACATACAGGGAGTGTACTATATATTGAGGGTGTACTACTGTACTACTATATGCTGAGGGGGTACTACTACATACTGAGGGTGTACTACTATATACTGAGGGTGTACTACTATATGCTGAGGGTGTACTACTACATACCGGGGGTGTACTACTGTACTATTATATACTGAGGGTGCACTACTACATACTGAGGGTGTACTACTATATACTGAGGGTGTACTATTACATACTGAGGGTGTACTAATATATACTGAGGGTATACTACTATATACTGAGGGTGTACTACTATACTATTATATACTGAGGGTGCACTACTACATACTGAGGGTGTACTACTATATGCTGAGGGTGTACTACTGTACTACTACAGTATATACTGAGGGTGTACTACTATATACTGAGGGTGTACTACTACATACAGGGAGTGTACTAATATATACTGAGAGTGTACTACTGCATACTGAGGGTGTACCACTACAAACTGGGTGTGTATTACTATACACTGAAGGTGTACTACTACATACTAAGGGTGTACTACTACATACTGAGGGTGTACTACTATTCTACTACATACTGAGGGTGTATTACTACATACAGGGAGTGTACTACTATATACTGAGGGTGTAATAATAATAATAATAATAATAGTCCTTTAATAGTCCCACAGTGGGGAAATTCAGTGTGTTACAGCAGCAAAGATAAGATAAGCAGATACAAATACAACATGTACAGGAATGTTCCAAGGTGAGAGGCATTACATTAATAGCAGACAGACAGATAGGGCGTAGCAGAGGGGGGGGGGGGGGGATTTAACAGGCAGAGAGATATTTCAGTTCTCTGTCTGTAATGATCTCCGCTTAGGTCGGTGTTGGTTGTACAGCCTAACCGCGGTGGGGAGGAAAGACTTCCGATAGCGCTCCTTCTCACACCTAGGGTGGAGCAGTCGGTCACTGACAGTACTGCCCAGTGCTATCACGGTCTGATGCATGGGATGGGAGTTATTCTCCCGCATGGAGCTCACCACGGACAGTATCCTTCTGTCACCCACCACCTGCACTGGGTCCAGTGGGCTCCCCAGGACAGAGCTGGCCCTTCTAATCAGCTTGTCAAGTTTATTTCTGTCCCTGGAGGTATACTACTGTACTACTACATACTGAGGGTGTACTTCTACATAATTCTACATATATACTGAGGGTGTACTACTGTACTATTATATACTGAGGGTGTACTACTATATGCTGAGGGGGTACTACTACATACTGAGGGTGTACTACTATATACTGAGGGTGTACTACTATATGCTGAGGGTGTACTACTACATACTGAGGGTGTACTACTGTACTATTATATACTGAGGGTGCACTACTATATACTGGGGGTGTACTACTACATACTGAGGGTGTACTACTGTACTACTATATACTGAGGGTGTACTACTGTACTACTATATACTGAGGGTGTACTACTGTACTATTATATGCTGAGGGTGTACTACTATATACTGAGGGTGTACTACTACATACTGAGGGTGTACTACTATATACTGAGGGTGTACTACTACATACTGAGGGTGTACTAATATATACTGAGGGTTTACTACTACATACTGAGGGTGTACTACTATATACTGAGGGTGTACTACTACATACTGAGGGTGTACTACTATATGCTGAGGGTGTACTACTGTACTACTATATGCTGAGGGTGTACTACTGTACTACTACAGTATATACTGAGTATATACACCTATAAGTACCTGGGTGTGCTCCTTAATAATAAGTTGGACTGGGCAGATCACATGGATGTCCTGTACAGGAAGGGCCACAGCAGTCCAGGGGGCACTTCTTATGACTTTTTTCAACTCTGTAGTGGCATCAGCCATCTTCTTTGGAGTGGCCTGCTGGGGGAGCAGTATATCATCCAGGGATAGAAATAAACTCGACAAGCTGATTAGAAGGGCCGGCTCTGTCCTTGGGAGCCCCCTGGACCCAGTGCAGGTGGTGGGTGACAGAAGGATACTGTCCATGGTGGGCTCCATGCGGGAGAATAACTCCCATCCCATGCATGAGACCGTGATAGCACTGGGCAGTACTGTCAGTGACCGACTACTTCACCCTAAGTGTGAGAAGGAGCGCTATCGGAAGTCTTTCCTCCCCACCGTGGTTAGGCTGTACAACCAACACCGACCTAATTTGGAGATCAGTCCATACAGAGAACTGAAATATCTTTCTGTTGTGATATCCCCCTCTGCTACGTTTTACCTGTACCTTTCAATCTGTCTGTCTATTATCAATGGAATGCTTCTATCTTGGAATGTTTTGTATATATTGAATTTGTATTGGTTATCTTTGCCTTGCATATCTTTGCTGCTGTAACACACTGAATTTCCCCATTGTGGGACTATTAAAGGATGATGATGATGATTATTATTATTAATTGCAAAACGGCATGGCAGCGCTTCACCTTACACCCATAATAGGAGGGTGGAGGAGAAGAAGAGAAGTGGAAGCAACATCTTGTCCTGGTGATGATGCTGACAGGAAACAGTCCAGAAAGGAAGATCCAGTGGATATGCATAGAATCTGCATGGTGTCAGAACTGGGTCTGCACAATTGGGGTACAACTAGTACCTGGCCTTGCTTCTTTTCTGGATTGTGGCCACTTCCACTCAAAACATTGACTCAGTGGGCCATGAAGGCCATGTATTGTTTTGTACTGTTTATGTGTCTACGGTGGCATGCTCCTTTCCCCAGAATAACATATCCAAGGAAAGGCCCACATTCTCTGACACATGGCGATATAAAGCATGGACAGCTTTCCTACAGAAATAATGGCGGCTAGGTATCCTCCATTGAGGTTGAGCGCATGCCATCATTTGGCAAAACACAGAGCAATCCACTAGGTGGTACAGCAGTGACTGTACCACCAGCAGCTTGGCCAGGTACGAGTTAAGTTGCAGACGTGCTGGATGACTGGGCGCATATTGCTGTCTCCTGGCCACCCATTCCTTTATGGATGACTAACGTTGCCAGGGAAGAGCAGGAGGCATAGGAGAAATCGATGATGATGATGATAACAATGACCATGTGCTAGATGTAGATGTGGTCTGCCTAACAGGAAGATCACAAGGAGGAGTAGGAGAACAGTCTTGCTCACATCCCTTGCCAGTGCCACTACTAAGTCTATTTTGCCAAATACTATGGTGATGCCTTATCACATCAGTACGTAGAGATGTAGTTCCTACATTTGTTTTTAGATGGCCACAGTTAAGTTTCTGCTTACAGATCTTGCACATCGCAAGATGTCAATGTACAAAAAAATTCCCACCTGGGAGATGACTGCATGTAATTACTGCTGTCAACAACATCAGTGGAAACTGTGCCACTACTACCACCAGTGCCACCACCACCCCATGAACTTTCCTTAGGTCTGCCATGGAAGGCTTTTTGGATGTTGGGTCTGAGCAATGTCTGGAATCATTGCTATCGCTACTGTGACCACCCTCTTCATCTGATGTCTCCTTGTCACCCTGACCCAGTTCTCAGATCTTATCCACAAAAGAATCATCATCAGCAGAAATATAATTGTCATCCCCACTTTTTTGTGACACATCATAGCCATGGGATTTCTGCACACTCTCATAATTTCCCCTAGTTCCACTACCAGAACGACTACCAATAGTAGTTCAACACCCCCTGCCACTACTACCTCCACCAACAACAGTCATGTCTTCCTCTTCTACTTTCAAACAATGCTGACTGTTCTCATCCAGCTTATCAAAAAGAGGAGGAAGATTGCTCTGACTAGGAGAAATAGTTTGCTCAGCAGATGCTGCATCACTACCAGGGATCTGCGTCAGTGAAGAATGCTTGACGCAAGATCCCATTGCTCTCAGATGCAATATCCTTCTGTGATGGGATGAGTGAGATAAGTAATTAAAAACTTCATCTTCATTCTCACTAAGTACACCAATCCTGTGGTTACTGGCCGTGCTACCAAAACCAGAAGTAGTGTTGCTGTTACCACTCACATTCTTATTGCTAGTACTTGCACATGTGTTTCCTTTTCTTTCTTTTTTTTTTTTTTTTATTTCAAACAAGTACTTCAAGAAAGGTCAGCTTTAAGTAACAGAGTGTTTTTTTACATTAGTGCAGGGTGCTAAAACGGTATATTGGATGAACAACAACCAAAAAAGACACTTACATAATAGATTTTTTTTTAATTTGCGTAGGCTGCAATATTGTACTGTATATATGAATTTGAGCAGCAACGAAAGAACACTCAAGAATCAAATATTTTTTCAGATTAACACTACGTTATTGTCAAGCAGAGCAGAAAAAAAACATTAAATAACGAGAGCTTTTTTTCAGATTACCACAGGCTAACAGTGTTAGACTATATTGAGTGAAAAAAACCAAAAAATAGCTTAAACAATGGATTTTTTTTTAAAAATTGTGTAGCCTGCAATACTGTATATATGAGTTTGAGCAGCAACCAAAAAAATGCTCAAGAAATGAATAATTTTTCAGATTAAACACTCTGTCACTCTGTGTTTTTGTGAGAAGAGCAGAAAAAAAAAACATTAAATGACAAGAGGTGTCTTTTTTTTCAGATTAGCACAGGCTGTTAAACTGTATATTGGGAAAAAAAAAAAAAACACCTAAATAATGTATATTTTAGTCAGATTTGCACAGGTGGAATCTTTGCTTAGCTGATAATGAAAAAAAAATTAACTCTTGCTGTCAGTAAAAAGCAAGTTTAAACATTCTGTATACTGCAGCACAGATCTGCTCCCTCACTCCTATCTATGATTTCTATCACTACTGCCTGTAATTTCTTTTATCTGACTACATTCTCCCCCTATTCATACCTATTGCTTGCAATTGTAAGCTTTTCAGAAGATAGTGCTCTGTATGATGCAGTGAAAAGAATCACGGACCCTTCACTATCTCCACCATTACTGTAATGCCTCATGTCCCAGCTTATATAGAGTGTATGACATCAGCACTGTAAGGTGTCCACCGACCACTGTCTATTGACTGAGTGACAGTCAGCTGATGTTAGGTGGTGTTAGAACATCACACAATGATTCATACATACATGTCTTTTCTGTATTTCCTAATCAAACACATGATGTCAACAATTTTTGTTTGTCCAAGGCAAATCGTCACTTGTTCTGTTTTGTTATAAACCAATTAATTTGAGATATTGAGATATTCGGTTGAACATGGTGTGTTACGAAACGGTTAACCCATTTCTAATGTTAACCTATCAGTATGTTTTTAGTGTGAGGGAGGAAACTAACCCAGAACAATATTAATTAAAAAATTGGGTATACCCCAAAATCATAAAGATATAAACCTACGTGGATAGTCAGTGGCCACTAATTGGGTATATTTAAAATATATAACTTTATTGTTTATCAAGTTAAAAAATGAGAAACTCCCCACACGTTAAAAAACATATATAATAGGTGAGCTTAACCAGTATTCACACCTGGGGCAGCAAAAAGTGAACCCTATTATTAGTTTAGTATCAACAGGGATTCACCATTTCAAATCAGCCAGTACAGGTGGAATAATTACTAGATTCAAAACTGATGTCAGCATGACCATGGGCGAACCCAGAGAGCCAGCACATTTGGTGACTATCAGTCTGAAAAAAGTATTAAACCACCATGGTCAATGTTCATAGGAGACCACATCCCACAGTGACTGCGTGTGATCTGCGCATGCGCAACGGACCTGCCATGACATGGTTCGACTAGTTGGAGGCAGGATCTGTCCTCCTCCTGCTAATTGGTGGTGGTGAACTGCTGTGGGCGGTGTTTCTGCCATAAAAGGCTGCCTACCTCCACTCTCACTCGCGGCCATGTATCAGTGCCGAGAGGGGAACGGGAGAAACTATAGCTCTTCAGTTATATACAAATTTTACACCTCTGATGAATAACTGCGATGTGTTAGCGGCTTGGAAACGCGTTAGTATCTTTCTTTAGATTAGTCAACTATTAGCAATGTTCTCTGGTAATAGGAGACTGTTTAAAACACTGGCTACATTCTGCTCTGGGTTTCTGCTTTACTAGAGCAGTAAACGTCCTATAGTAGGTGTGTTCAGAGCTTCTTTTGCAAAAAAGTCACTGTGGGATGTGATCTCCTATGAACATTGACCACTCTGCTAATCCCATGGTGGTTTAATACTTTTTTCAGACTGATAGTCAACAAATGTGCTGACTCTCTGGGTTCACCCATGGTCATGCTGATATCAGTTCTGAATCTAGTAACTATTCCACCTGTACTGGCTGAATTGAAATGGTGAATCCCTGTTGATACTAAACTAATAATAGGGTTCACTTTTTGCTGCCCCAGGTGTGAATACTGGTTAAGCTCACCTATTATATATGTTTAACGTGTGGGGAGTTTCTAATTTTTTAACTTGATAAACAATAAAGTTATATATTTTATATATACCCAATTAGTGGCCACTGACTATCCACGTAGGTTTATATGTGAGGGAGGAAACTGGAGTATCCAAAGGAAATCCACATAAACACAAAGGGCTAGCCACTAAGCCTCTGTTCTGCTCACACAGTCATAATCAATAAAAATTAAAATTATACTACATTGTCATTTTATATTACTGTATAGAATTATCCTGCCTCTTACAGTTACTGTCAGCAAGCCTAATGTGATGAAACTAGCGTAAAAGCGAACAATTACAGTGGAGAAAAAAAGTATTTAGTCAGCCACCAATTGTGCAAGTTCTCCCACTTAAAAAGATGAGGCCGGCCTGTAATTGACATCATAGGTAGACCTCAACTATGAGAGACAAAATGAGAAAACATATCTAGAAAATCACATTGTCTGATATTTTTAAGAATTTATTTGAAAATTATGGTGGAAAATAAATATTTGGTAACCTACAAACAAGCAAGATTTCTGGCCCTCACAGACCTGTAACTTCTTTAAGAGGCTCCTCTGTCCTCCACTCACTACCTGTAGTAATGGCTCCTGTTTGACATTGTTATCAGTATAAAAGACACCTGTCCACAACCTCAAACAGTCACACTCCAAACTCCACTATGGTGAAGACCAAAGAACTGTGGAAGGACACCAGAAACAAAATTGTAGACCTGCACCAGGCTGGGAAGACTGAATCTGCAATAGGCAAGCAGCTTGGTGTGAAGAAATCAACTGTGGGAGCAATAATTAGAAAATGGAAGACATACAAGACCACTGATAATCTCCCTCGATCAGGGGCTCCACACAAGATCTCACCCCATGGGGTCAAAATGATCACAAGAACGGTGAGCAAAAATCTCAGAACCACAAGGGGGGACCTAGTGACTGACCTGCAGAAAGCTGGGACTACCGTAACAAAGGCTACCGTCAGTAACACACTACGCCGCCAAGGACTCAGATCCTGCAGTGCCAGACGTGTCCCCCTGCTTAAGCCAGTATATATCCGGGCCCGTCTGAAGTTTGCTAGAGAGCATTTGGATGTTCCAGAAGAGTATTGGGAGAATGTCATATGGTCAGATGAAACCAAAGAAGAACTGTTTGGTAGAAACACAACTCGTCATGTTTGGAGGAGAGTGAATGCTGAGTTGCATCCAAAGAACACCATACCTACTGTGAAGCATGGGGGTGGAAACATCATGCTTTGGGGCTGTTTCTCTGCAAAGGGACCAGGACGACTGATCCGTGCACATGAAAGAATGAATGGGGCCATGTATCGTGAGATTTTGAGTGCAACCCTCCTTCCATCAGCAAGGGCATTGAAAATGAAACGTGGCTGGGTCTTTCAGCATGGCAATGATCCCAAGCACACCGCCAGGGCAATGAAGGAGTGGCTTCGTAAGAAGCATTTCAAGGTCCTGGAGTGACCTAGCCAGTCTCCAGATCTCAACCCCATAGAAAACCTTTGTAGGGAGTTGAAAGTCCGTGTTGCCCAGCGACAGCCCCAAAACATCCCTGCTCTAGAGGAGATCTGCATGGAGGAATGGGCCAACATACCAGCAACAGTGTGTGCCAACCTTGTGAAGACTTACAGAAAACGTTTGACCTCTGTCATTGCCAACAAAAGATATATAACTAAGTATTGAGATGAACTTTTGTTATCGACGAAATACTTATTTTCCACTATAATTTGCAAATAAATTCTTAAAAAATCAGACAATGTGATTTTCTAGATATGTTTTCTCATTTTGTCTCTCATAGTTGAGGTCTACCTATGATGACAATTACAGGCCGGCCTCATCTTTTTAAGTGGGAGAACTTGCACAATTGGTGGCTGATTAAATACCTTTTTTCCCCACTGTAGCATATGCGGCATTTATCATTTATTGACTTCTCATCTCACTGACATAAATACAGTTCATCAATGGGATGCTTATGCAACTCAATAGTCTAGGTTTAGGGAAATCACCATCCTCCTAGGCCTTTAAGTCATGGCAGAGGCCAAACTGCATCAGCACCTCAGGGGGGCCCATTCTAATGAAGACAATGTTCTTCACCTCTAATCAAAACAATGAGGGGCATTTCTAAGGGGTAGTTGAACCAAAGCTGCAGATGGTTGTCTTTATCCTGTATTTTTAATTCCCATCGTAATTGTTCTTCCTCTGCCAAGTTTTCAAATAGCGTATTAACCCTTGGATTGCAAGTTGCCAATACTTTATGAACATCTACATAAGAAACAGATCAATCTCTTTTGATAGGGTTTGGCAAGTTAAAACTTATTGGTATAAGGGTTGCTAATACACATAAGTGTTATGGCCACAGCGGTCATGTGGGACGTCATCACACTACAATGATCCCACACTATCACATCAATGTCAATGTGCTGGATTTATGTAAATAGTATCCCAATAATTTTAGATTCGCTAGAGTCCACAATTTTAGGGAAATTTATAACAATTGGATCCATTACGAATCAGTTTTCTTATTTTTAGTCAGAGCTTTATTAACCCCCATTGTTGCACAATTGGCATGGCAGAGAAGGTCTCGATTCAGAGTCATAGGGTGTGAAATCATGAACATGCATATTTATTCCTGCTTCCATTCACAGTGAGTGAAGCCAGGTGTTCTAGCGTGAGATTTCGGATGCTTGGCCTCTTAAATGAAACCTTCTGTACCATGTCAAACACAAAACAATGGGTCGTAATAAAGGTCTGAGGCCGTGACTGTTTGATGCTACAGACCCGCCTCAATGACTAGATGGGGCAACTAACATGTTGAATGTTTTCAATATACCTTTATCACTTGATTTTGACAACAGCATGACTAGAAGGCTCTTAAAAAGAATGCATCACCAAAAACATCTTTTTTTGTTAATAAAGAAAACCACTGTTTCTTCATTTTAGGATTTTTGGGGCATTTTTATTTTTTTCACATTTCAGGAAATATTAAAATTTACAGAAATTTTTTAAAAATATTTCCCACTATTGACCTGAGTCCCAGGAGAGCTGGCAAATTGTCCACGCGTAACTCCCCGGCAGCAATGGAAGAGTAAGTCATAAATAATGAGACAAGACCTGCTCTGTCCTGTAGATCAGATAACCTATGTAATCCACACAGAGCGCAGGGTTATCAGGTCTACAAGACAGAGCAGCACTCCTCTCTCTATTTACGACGTCTCTTCCACTGCTGGGGAGCAGAATCAGTAGTCCAGGGGGGACAGAACTCATAATAATATTTCCCAATTAACCTACACAGAAGCTGTGACCTTACTATGTGGGGACTACAAGAGGGCATTATAATAGTGTGTAGGGTAACAAGAGGGCATTATACTGTGTGGGGACCACAAGGGAGCATTATACTGTGGGGGGGTACAAGGGGGCATTATTCTGTGCGGAAACATTATTTATATGTCATCCACAGGGAGGAATTATACTGTGTGACTGTGTGGTGAGCATTATGTTGTGTGGAGGCCATTATAGGGGCATTATACTGAATTGGAGCCATTGGGGCCATAATACTGTGTGTCAGACATAGAAAGTTACTATTACTGTATGGGGGACAAAAGGTACATGGACGAATAAATTTGGTCATGAATACAATATGGAGGTTGTGTTAAACATGGAGGGGTGCCTACGAGGGTCCTGATATCGAGCATCTATCACATACTTTCTTCTCCGGAGGGATATACTCCCCTTGTCCACAAATACATGTTCAGGTGGACAGAGGCTTTGGTTAGGCAGATCTCCCCAGCACAATGGCAGATCATATGGTCCCGGGCGGCCACATTGTCCACATGTATTACATTCCGTGAAACTCAATATAAACTGTTGATGTTTTGGTATCACACTCCAGTCCTCTTACATACCCTCAACCCCAGTTTCCCTACGACCTGTTGGAGATGTCTCTCCAGGAAGGGTAAATTATACCACATTTTTTGGAACTGCCCCTTGATTCGTGCTTTCTGGACAGAGGTCAAGGTACTAACTGATGAGCTCTTTCTCCTGGGTGTCCCGCTGGATCCTCTTATTTATCTGATCCCCCTCCCTTCCTCGTTTCCTCGACCTGTGTACGTGGTGTCTTGTGTTCTGTATGTTCTCGTTTTTATTCATTTTTTTTGGTCGTGCACTTTGCAAGTTGATTATTCCCAAAGCTGTTGTATTTGGTTTGCACTGCCTCTCTGTTTGTACTTTTAACATCTTGTAAAAATTCAATAAAGATTACAGTTTTAAAAAAAACAAAACATGGAGGGGTGCAACATAGGCAACACAGAATTTTACCAGACAAAATAGTGCAGTATGCATCACTATTTTGTCTGTTTTTTTTTTTTTAAGCGTTATTTGTAAATGGGGGTGTGGCTCCAAGCGTATAGCAGTCCAGATTTCTCATTTATGACACCACTACAAAGGCAGTGGTGGCTGTCAATTACAGGACACGTAATGGCCACCGTTAGAACATTTCCTTCAGCTAAGTGCCTGGACATGGTCTGGGCGGAGACAAGGGGGTGTAATAAAGGAGCTCCCTGTGTCCAGATGGTGGACAAGGAGACTATGGGAGTGCTCATGCTTGTCGGCAGATTAATCAATCCTCTCTACTGGTTGTCTGTTTGGTCGCATAGAGCCTGTTCACCATGTGTGCATACCCTCATGTAACTACTGCCCCGACACCTCCTAACAGCTAGGTTAGAATAGACTAGATTGAGGGAAATTTGTTGAAACAACCCTCCTGCTTCTCTTGGTCCCTATCAAAGTTTGTCAATTGGGCATGTCTAGCATGATCTATCACCAAGAGGTACACTACCCAAAAGTCGCCTCTGAGAGCCTTCTTAAAGGGCAGCAGGGAAGTACTTTTACGCCCTCTTGTGGTAAGACCCAGTGTCTACTCAGACCGCACCTGTAATCATTTATATATCTGCTGGAAACCTAATGGCAGGACCAGTCTTACAGCAGTCCGACAATTCTATCTGGGTAAGTTATTGCTTTACCAGTAGGTAAATTTTGCAAAAATCCTGTGTAAAACATGTATCTGATCACTTTATGGCGGTATATACATGTTTCCTGAAAAACTGAGTATGTTGGTCAGGCCAGGCCGTATGATTAGGCATATTTATGTTTCTCGTTTAGGGTGATCCATTTTTCATTGACTTCCCCGCTGGGTCAGACCCATGAACAGAAACTAGCAGAGACTTGTCCGTGTGACACAGTCCTCTTGTGCGTCAGCCAGCTGTGAATAGAGTCAATCAGCAAAGAAGGAGACAGGATCTGAGACTTATCGAAATCTTCAAAATTCTGCCAGGTGACATGATCCAACACATACACAATGCCACACCCTGTACAGGGGAAGATAAATCTATCTGGGAGTTTTTAATGTATATACTGTATAACATGTATGGCCATCTTAAGCGTGAAAGGTCTTTTGTTCGTGTCTCGTGGGCAAAATTAGCGGTGTGTCATCTAAAATCTGGAAAAGTTCATTACTTAAGGATTTTGGGAGAAAGGTTTTTCATTCTTTTCATAAGAAATGATTAGTAAGATTTACTGTCATTTTACGATTGGTGGAACCCGACCTCTGCAGACATGTCTCCCGGTTTTCAGGTCCTGTCACTCGGCTCATTAGTATTCACTGCATGCTAATGAAGAGCAATTTTTTATTATTAAATGATTTTATATATTTATATTATTTTTTTTTCAGTATTGCAAAAAAATATTTAAAGTGATCACTAAATTGCATAAATAAAAATGGCTTAAGTGTTTATTTTAATTTTCCACTAACAATCTGGGGTCCAATATTACTATATGGGGTCTGGATATATGTAACTGTGCCCTTTTGTAAAGGCCACACCCCTGACAAGGCCACTCCCACTTTTGCTGTGACAAGCCATTCACAAATCACCCTATGAAGGGCCGTCCCAAGTTGACGTCTCTGCCTCTGTGGCACTTGTCGATCCTGAGAACAGATTTACTATTGTGGTTACGACTACTATATATTCTACTATAAATCTTGCGCATCTTAATGCATTTTGTTTGAGCTAAAATTTTTCTGTTGTAAAATTCCTGCTTAGAGTAAGCCAACTCTCTCGGAATATCAGTAAGAAAAATTAGAGGAGACCTCCCAACACCCCAGAAGAGAATAGGCTTTTCTTCATGGTTCAATGGTACTTTGGTGTATTTGCGCATGCGCCCACTATTGTGCAGACGGCATGGACATACAGTATAGTAGTGACAATATTATATGCCACATTTCCTCTGAAAGACATGACCTAAGTTGTGCCACTTGGAGTGGTTTTGCTGCAATGACCTCTGGAGGCGTCGGAAATGACTATTGTGCCTTTCTGGGCTCACTGCACAGCCCAGGGCCATGGGTACATCTCTTACCCGTTTTGGATAGTGACCATGACCAGTGGAGGAGCAAGCGTCCTTTTCCTTAACTATAGAAGATACGTGAAACCCAGGCAACCCCTGTGGGACAACTGCATGCTTCATGTCCTCAAACTTAGTCTGCGACTACTCTGCTGCTGGATGTTATTTCACAAATTTAAATAAAGTTGAAATTTCTCACACTTGAGCATGGTGAACATTTTTGACTTAATGTCTCATCCTCCATCTTATCCGCTACTATGGGTTGGTGCTTAACATTCATAATAACACTTCTAATGCCCATAAAATGCCAAGCACAGCATACATATATGTATATAGAAAAATGTCTATTATCATACAGGTGAGATGCTCCGTAACATGTAGTAATAATAATAATAATAATGATGATGATACATTTTATTTATATACGTCAACATATTCTGCAGCACTTTACAAATTGTAGGGTTCATGTACAGGCAAAAAGAGACTTGCCCTGCTCGGAAGAGCTTCCAATCTATGAGGTAGGGGTGGACTCATTACTATAAATATATCTACAGTTGTGCTAAAGTTTACATACCCCGGCAGATTTTTTTGGCCTTTTATCAGAGAATATGAATGATAACACACAACCTTTTTCTCCACTCATGGTTAGTGGTTGGTTGAAGCCATTTATTGTCAAACTTCTGTGTTTTCTCTTTTTAAATCATAATGACAACCAAAAACATCAAAATGACCCTGTTCAAACGTTCCCATGCCCCAGTTCTTAATACCGTGCATTGCCCCATCTAACATCAATGACAGCTTGAAGTCTTTTGTGGTAGTTGTTGATGAGGCTCTTTATTTTCTCAGATGGTTCTCCAGTTCCTGTAAATTCCTTTGCTGTCTTGCATATACTGCGTGCTTGAGATCTCCCCAGAGTGGCTCAATGATATTGAGGTCAGGAGGCTGAGATGGCCACTCCAGAACCTTCACTTTCTTCTGCTGTAGCCAATGACAGGTCGACTTGGCCTTGTGTTTTGGATCGTTGTCATGTTGGAACGTCCAAGTACGTCCCATGCGCAGCTTCCTTGCTGATGAGGGCAGATTTGCCTCCAGTATTTGCTGATAATGTGCTGCATTCATCTTTCCTTCAACTTTGACCAAGTTTCCTGTGCCTTTGAAGCTCACACATCCCCACATCATCAGTGATCCACCTCCGGGCTTTACAGTAGGAATGGTGTTCCTTTCATCATAGGCCTTGTTGCCATCTCTCCAAATGTAACGTTTATGGTTGTGGCCAAAAAATTCGATTTTTGTCTCATCGCTCCAAATTACCTTGTTCTAGAAGTTTTGAGGCTTGTCTCTGTGCTGTTTGGCATATTGAAGGCGAGATTCTTTGTGGCATTTGCGCAGTAATGGATTTCTTCTGGCAACTCCACCATGCAGCCCATTTTTCTTCAAGTGCCTCCTTATTGTGCATCTGTAAACAGCCGCACCGATAGTTTTCAGAGAGTCCTGTATTTCAGCTGATGTTATGTGTGGGGTTTTTCTTTGCATCCCGAACAACTTTCCGGGCAGTTGTGGCCGAAATTTTGGTTGGTCTACATGACCGTGGTTTGGTTTCTGGGCATGCTATCAGGCCAAAATCACCAGGGTATGTGACCTTTTGAACAGGGTCATTTTGATGTTTTTGGTTGTCATCATTATGATTTAAAAAGAGAAAACACAGAAGTTTGACCATAAATGGCTTCAACCAACCACTAACCATGAGTGGAGAAAAAGTTTTTGTGTTATCATTAATATTCTCTGAAAAAAGGCCAAAAAAAACAAAAATATGCCGGGGTATGTAAACTTTTTAGTACAACTATATATATATATATATATATATATATAGAAAAAACAATCCAGTCTGCCAGCAACTTGTAAAGATGGAAAATGTCCTTTTATTCTGGCAGACTGGATTGTTTTTTCTATTAGGAACCCTTCTAGCAGGAGAGGGGTTTCTGCCGTGCAATTTATGGGACGATACCCAGATTTCCTGGTGCTGCTACAAATGCTTCTTTGAGTTTATATATATATATATATATATATACACACACGCGCGTAGACAAAATTGTTGGTACCCCTCGTTTAATGAAAGAAAAACCCACAATGGTCACAGAAATAACTTGAATCTGACAAAAGTAATAATATATAAAAATTCTATGAAAATGAACAAATGAAAGTCAGACATTGCTTTTCAACCAGTCTTCAACAGAATTTTCTAAAAAAAAATATATATATACTATACACGTCACATGTATGATAGTGACCAGTAACCCGAGTTTATCAATGTAATGTCTATTATCATACAGGTGAGATGCCCTGTAACATGTATACTCATTACTGTAATATTATATATATATATCTACCGTGGGGAAAATAAGTATTTCATATACTGGCGATTTTGCAAGTTTTCCCACCTACAAACAATGGAAAGGTCTGTAATTTTTATCGTAGGTACACTTCAACTGTGATAGGCAGAATCTAAAAACAAATCCAGAAAATCATATTGTATGATTTATAAGTAATGAATGTGCATTTTATTGCATGAAATAAGTATTTGATACAATAGAAAAACAGAACTTAATATTTGGTGTAGAAACCTTTGTTTGCAGATACAGGGGTCAGACGTTTCCTGTAGATCTTGACCAAGTTTGCACAGACTGCAGCAGGGATTCTTCTATACAGATCTTCTCCAGATCTTTCTGGTTTCGGGGCTGCCGCTGGGCTAATTTGAGTTGCAGCTCTCTCCAAAGATTTTTCGATTGGGTTCAGGTCTGGAGACTGGCTAGGCCACTCCAGGACCTTGAAATGCTTCTTACGGAGCCGCTCCTTCGTTGCCCTGGCTGTGTGTTTCGGCTCATTGTCATGTTGGAAGACCCAGCTATGATCCGTCTTCAATCCTCTTACTGAGGGAAGGAGGTTGTGGACCAAAATCTCGCGATATCCATTCAATACAATGGAGTCGACCTATAACCTTTGTGGAAAAGCACTGCCAAAGTAGGATGTTTCCACCCCCATGCTTCACGGTTGGGACGGTGTTCTTGGGGTTGTACTCATCTTTCTTCTTCCTCCAAACACGGAGAGAGTTGATACCAGAAAGTTCTGTTTTGGTCTCCTCTGACCACATGACCTTCTCCCATGCCTCTTCTGGATCATCCACATGGTCATTGGCAAACTTCAAACGGGCCTGGACATGTGCTGGCGTGAGCAGGGGACCTTGTGTGCCCTGCAGGATTCTAATCCAGGATGGTGTAGTGTGTTACTAATGGTAATCTTGGAGACTGCGGTCCCAGCTCTCTTCAGGTCATTGACCAAGTCCTCCTGTGTAGTTCTGGGGTGATTCCTGACCTTTCTCAGAATCATCCTTACCCCATTAGGCGAGATCTTGCATGGAGCCCCAGACCGATGAAGATTGACAGTCATCTTGTGTTTCTTCCCTTTTCTAATAATTGCTCCTTCTCACCACGCTGCTTGCCTATTGTCCTGTAGACCATCCCAGTCTTATTTAGGTCTACAATGTTGTCCCTGGTGTCCTTAGACAGCTCTTTGGTCTTGGCCATGGTGGAGAGGTTGGAGTGTGACTGACTGAGTGTGTGGACAGGTGTCTATTATACAGGTAATAAGTGCAGAGGAGGAAAACCTAACAGGTCTGTGAGAGACAGAATTTTAGCTGTTTGGTCGGTGATCAAATACTTATATCATGTTATAAAATTATTTATAAATCATACAATGTGATTTTCTGGGTATTTTATTTAGATTCTGTCTCTCACAGTTGAAGTGTATCTACGATAAAAATTACAGACCCAAAGTATATACTACACATGTCATCCATCTGTATGATAGTGACCAGTAACCTGAAGTTATCAGTGTAATGGCTATTATCGTACTGGTGAGATGTCCCGTAACATGTATATTCATTACTGTAATGGGGGGGGCCAATGTCATAGCGGGATAAACTCGGATAACATTCACGTGTTATCCGAGTGCTTTCCGTCCCCCATTGACTTTAATGGTTGGTTCTGTTCCAATGCAATGGAGCCCAATAGGACCTGCTCTATAATAAAGGGAACGGAGCATTGGCCGTCCCATGGGAAGAGCCTCGGTCAGGTGCACGCTGGAGACAGAGGCCCAGGGAAGGTGAGTATAGGTTTTTATGTTCATGGGCTTTTCAGCTCCATTTTTACGGGATTGTCCGGGGAGTTCAGATTAACTTTCCTGACCCAGCGGACTCTTGATGATGGACCCGAGAAGTTCAGGTCCCCCAGGTCATGTGATAGGAACCAGCGTTCTGCCCCCTCCCAGGTCGTTCTGCACCCTCCCTCCTCCCTCATCTCATAGGGGTCAGAGCACTGGTACCCATCACATGACCTGTAGTCCATCATTTAGAGTCTGCCCGAGCAGGTAAATTAATCTGAACTCCCCGGACAAACCCTTCAAACATTATTATTATTGTTTATTTATATATTTATATTAAGAAAAGATTTGGACAAGACTTTTAACATGGGTGGATGGATAGGGCACAGGCAGGTTTTGGCACAGTCCCCGCCACAGTGCCCCCTAGAGGCGGTCATACACTTCAGGAGAACCTGTCAGCAGGTTTGTGGACACTAAACCACAAGGATGTCTTATGCGCCATGCTTCAGAGTACCCAAACATGCCGACAGGTTCCCTTTAAGTGAATGGCTGCCTTCATGGGGCAGACTGTTATTTCTCAGCATTAGGCAGGCAGAAAGTCACCTCCTATATCCTCATGCAGAGTAAAAGCCCTGACAGACAGCCGAGACCATCCCCCATCTTTATCCTGACACTGCCACCTCCCACCAGCAAGTGGCGCTGAGCACATACTACATCGCGCTGTACCGTGACTTGTTTGCTCACTGCGCGTGCGTTGAGTGACAAAACTACCATTCCCAGAATGCAGAGCGCCTCGTGACCCGGAAGAAGCGCAACGAAGAAGCGGATTGTGAGGGTGAGGTTGTTGTGGGAAGTTCTGTACGAAAAGCTTTGTCTTTCTCGTCCTGTTCATGGTGTGTGAGCGACCGTGTCCTGTGTACACCAGTGTAATGTGGCTTTGCAAACTGTGGGGCACTACTAGTCCCAGCATGACTGGTCTCTGACCCCTGGACGATCTTGTCAGCAGACAGCACTTGTACAGTTAATAGGTGCATGTGTCTTCTGATGTGGGGGGCACAAACTTTATCAGGCTCTATTCTAATTAGTCAGACCTGTGATTGGTTCTGGATAATTAATGGAAAGGGCGGCCAGATGTGGGCCTCGTTATATTGTTAGGGTTAGTACAATTTCCCGTCACCTCTGGTGCCCTAATGCCCCTGCCCCACACTTCTACCCCTACCAGTACCCATAGTGCCCCTCCTCACTGGTGCCCTAATACCCCTGCCCCACACTTCTACCCCTACCAGTACCCATAGTGCCCCTCCTCACTGGTGCCCTAATACCCCTGCCCCACACTTCTACCCCTACCAGTACCCATAGTGCCCCTCCTCACTGGTGCCCTAATACCCCTGCCCCACACTTCTACCCCTACCAGTACCCATAGTGCCCCTCCTCACTGGTGCCCTAATGCCCCTGCCCCACACTTCTACCCCCCACCCGCCCCCCCCCCCCCCCCCCTACCAGTACCCATAGTGCCCCTCCTCACTGGTGCCCTAATACCCCTGCCCCACACTTCTACCCCTACCAGTACCCATAGTGCCCCTCCTCACTGGTGCCCTAATGCCCCTGCCCCCCCCCCCCGCCCAGGCCCCCCCACGGTGCCCACCCCCCGCCCCACACTTCTACCCCTACCAGTACCCATAGTGCCCCTCCTCACTGGTGCCCTAATACCCCTGCCCCACACTTCTACCCCTACCAGTACCCATAGTGCCCCTCCTCACTGGTGCCCTAATATCCCCTGCCCCACACTTCTACCCCTACCAGTACCCATAGTGCCCCTCCTCACTGGTGCCCTAATACCCCTGCCCCACACTTCTACCCCTACCAGTACCCATAGTGCCCCTCCTCACTGGTGCCCTAATACCCCTGCCCCACACTTCTACCCCTACCAGTACCCATAGTGCCCCTCCTCACTGGTGCCCTAATACCCCTGCCCCACACTTCTACCCCTACCAGTACCCATAGTGCCCCTCCTCACTGGTGCCCTAATACCCCTGCCCCACACTTCTACCCCTACCAGTACCCATAGTGCCCCTCCTCACTGGTGCCCTAATACCCCTGCCCCACACTTCTACCCCTACCAGTACCCATAGTGCCCCTCCTCACTGGTGCCCTAATACCCCTGCCCCACACTTCTACCCCTACCAGTACCCATAGTGCCCCTCCTCACTGGTGCCCTAATACCCCTGCCCCACACTTCTACCCCTACCAGTACCCATAGTGCCCCTCCTCACTGGTGCCCTAATGCCCCTGCCCCACACTTCTACCCCTACCAGTACCCATAGTGCCCCTCCTCACTGGTGCCCTAATACCCCTGCCCCACACTTCTACCCCTACCAGTACCCATAGTGCCCCTCCTCACTGGTGCCCTAATACCCCTGCCCCACACTTCTACCCCTACCAGTACCCATAGTGCCCCTCCTCACTGGTGCCCTAATACCCCTGCCCCACACTTCTACCCCTACCAGTACCCATAGTGCCCCTCCTCACTGGTGCCCTAATGCCCCTGCCCCACACTCTACCCCACCGTACCCGCCCCCCCTGGTGCCCTAAACCCCTGCCCCACACTTCTACCCCTACCAGTACCCATAGTGCCCCTCCTCACTGGTGCCCTAATACCCCTGCCCCACACTTCTACCACTACCAGTACCCATAGTGCCCCTCCTCACTGGTGCCCTAATACCCCTGCCCCACACTTCTACCCCTACCAGTACCCATAGTGCCCCTCAACCCCACAGGACCATAACGACTCTCACCCCACCCCCACACTTCCACCCCCTAAAAGTACCCATTAGTGCCCCTCCTCACTGGTGCCCGTAACGTCTCTCACCCCTGCCCCACACTTCTACCCCTACCAGTACCCATACTGCCCCACAACCCCACAGGACCATAACGACTCTCACCCCACCCCCACACTTCCTCCCCCTAAAAGTACTCATTAGTGCTCCTCCTCACTGGTGCCCGTAACGTCTCTCACCCCTGCCCCACACTTCTACCCCTACCAGTACCCATAGTGCCCCTCCTCACTGGTGCCCTAATACCCCTGCCCCACACTTCTACCCCTACCAGTACCCATAGTGCCCCTCCTCACTGGTGCCCTAATACCCCTGCCCCACACTTCTACCCCTACCAGTACCCATAGTGCCCCTCCTCACTGGTGCCCTAATACCCCTGCCCCACACTTCTACCCCTACCAGTACCCATAGTGCCCCTCCTCACTGGTGCCCTAATACCCCTGCCCCACACTTCTACCCCTACCAGTACCCATAGTGCCCCTCCTCACTGGTGCCCTAATACCCCTGCCCCACACTTCTACCCCTACCAGTACCCATAGTGCCCCTCAACCCCACAGGACCATAACGACTCTCACCCCACCCCCACACTTCCACCCCCTAAAAGTACCCATTAGTGCCCCTCCTCACTGGTGCCCGTAACGTCTCTCACCCCTGCCCCACACTTCTACCCCTACCAGTACCCATACTGCCCCACAACCCCACAGGACCATAACGACTCTCACCCCACCCCCACACTTCCTCCCCCTAAAAGTACTCATTAGTGCTCCTCCTCACTGGTGCCCGTAACGTCTCTCACCCCTGCCCCACACTTCTACCCCTACCAGTACCCATAGTGCCCCTCCTCACTGGTGCCCTAATACCCCTGCCCCACACTTCTACCCCTAC
Source organism: Leptodactylus fallax (assembly GCA_947044405.1). Taxonomy (NCBI): domain Eukaryota; kingdom Metazoa; phylum Chordata; class Amphibia; order Anura; family Leptodactylidae; genus Leptodactylus; species Leptodactylus fallax. The sequence continues at coordinate 28,231 of CAMRHE010001103.1, forward strand.
CAGTACCCATACTGCCCCTCAACCCCACAGGACCATAACGACTCTCACCCCACCCCCACACTCCCCCTAAAAGTACCCATTAGTGCTCCTCCTCACTGGTGCCCATAACGTCTCTCACCCCTGCCCCACACTTCTACCCGTACCAGTACCCATAGTGCCCCTCCTCACTGGTGCCCTAATACCCCTGCCCCACACTTCTACCCCTACCAGTACCCATAATGCCCCTCCTCACCCCTGCCCTACACTTCCACCCTCTACCAGTACCCATAAGGCCCTTCCTCACCCCTGCACCACGCTTCCACCCCTTACCAGTACCCATACTGCCCCTCCTTACTGGTGCCCATAACGTCTCTCAACCCCAACTGTTCTGTAATAACCCCCCCCACCTGGTGCCCAAAATGTCTTTTAGTGCCACAGACCCATAATGTGCCCATATTATCCCTCACCAGCACAGGCCCGTAACGTCTCTCACCCCTTGATACCTGTAACGCCTCTAATGTCCATCACGTCCCTTTCCGTGTCCATAACACTCCTGATCCCCCCCGCCCCCGCAGGCAATGTAATTCTCATCCCTTTCTGAGCCCATAATACCCCTCACAATCGAGGCCCTGTAACAGCCGCCCACCCCAGGCCCGTGGCCTCCATAACAGGTGTTTTAGGATGTATTTTGTGTGTTCAGTTCCTGACTATTTTTGGGACCTCCGCTGGCTGTCAGTGACTGGAAATGCTGCACGTTACACCCGGAGGCCGGAGCTGAGATCCTAAGGCTGGCGAGGGGGTCGGGCTACTAACGCTTAGGGTCAGAGACTGGGCTAATTCTGTGTGTAGTCGGAGTCAGAAAATGCTGAATTATCTGTAATCACTTTATTTGTTTATTAATATTACATGTTACATATTGTATAAGTAGATGGAACGTTTGGCATGTTAATATTATGTAGTGAGATGGATACTTTGTTTATGTATTAATATTACATCATTAATTAGATACTTTGTTACATATTTACTTCCATAGAGATCATTCAGCAGATTTATATCCAGAATTAGAGGATCTTTTACTGATTCTCTCTGACCTTGGTTGTCGCCATCTATAAAGGAGTCGGGGGTCGGGCTGTGAATGGAGGAGTCGGTGGTTTTTCCTGCTAACGCTGCCCCTTTTTGTTCTCTGACAGATGCCCCCTCCAGCACATTGAGGCAGCCGCCGCTGTGACGCCATGGATAACCGCTTTGCCACGGCTCTGGTGATCGGCAGTGTCTTATCTCTCCTGTCGGTGATTTACCTGTCCGCAGCGGTGGGCACGGTCTCCTGGTACCACTATTTTACCTCCCCCGTTCTTGCCAATGTCAGTGAGACGGCTGCGAATGAATTCTTAAATGAGCTGGAGAAGGCCAACGAGAAGGCGTACACGGATGCCCTGTACCACTGCAACGGGAGCCTGGGGCTATGGCAGCAGTGCATCGCCGTCACCTCGCAGCACTATGACACCGATGGTGAGTATCCTGAGGATGGGGTGAGCGCCGTGATGGTACTCTCTAAAATTGACATGAATTTACCTACTCATTAGGAGAGGGGTTCCTTAAAGGGGCCCTTTCATCACCTCCACCAACTCTAGTTTTAGCATCTGTTAAAGGGATTTTCTGGTCCTAAATTGGTTTTTCATACTGATAACCTATCCACAGGTCCCACTCCTCACATAGAACAGCTGTTCCTGTAGCATCTGGTAGTCAGAAGCTATAGCAGAGGACAGGCAGTGCGTGCAGCACTGCTCCTATTCATGTAGCACTGCAATTACCTGAAACCACCGCTATATAGTGGACGGGGCTGCAGCGATGCTCTTAGTTATGAATAGGAACAGACTTTGCAAGTTCCCCGTCCACTACAGCAGCTTCAGGTACCTGGGGGCTGCTGAAACAGCTGATCTGTGCAGGGTCCAGGTGTGAGACCCCCAAAGATCCTAAAATTGATTCCCTATTCTGTGGATAGGTCAGCGGTATGAGAAATCGATTTGGGGCCGGAAAACCCAGCGCAGATAGATATTTTTTTTCCAGCCCCACAATTCCTGAGCAATCAGTGCAGTCAGTTTTGTTGGCTGATATGCTGTTTAGGCTCTGTACTGTCAGGTGGGCGGTGTGAGACACGAAAGGGGACGGGAGTCAGAGCTCCAACCAATGTCAGAGCTCAGAATAACGCCCCTTGTGTGCTCCTGCCTGACACCGCCCTCCTGACAGTACAGAGCATAAATAGTATATCTGGCACCAAAAAGAACAACACTTATTGCTTGGGAATGGTGGGGGCTAAAGAAAAAAAATTCTAACTGTGCCAGAATCAGGAGTACAATGCCTATTAGACAAAGAGTTGGACTTGACAAAGGTGGGGAAAGTCTGGAGGAAATCATGTGATATATCCCCTGGATTTAACCTTTTGCTGCCCTGTGATGAGCAAGTGTCTTGTCATCATCAGCTCTCTGGACTTTTTGGGGAGTTATTCATTGGGTACTTTTGCACCCCTTAAAGTGGTTTCTGGGACTTACATATTGTTGACCTATCCTTAGGGATAGGTCATCAGTATAAGATCATTGGGGATGACACACCCAGAACCCCCATCAACCAGCTATTTAAATATCCTTGTTGCACACAAACTCCCCTGCCTCTTCTGAGTGCTAATGGTGTCACATTTATCGGACACATGGTACCGCAGCTGCTGAGTCCTATTCAAGCGAACGGAACTAAGCTGTAATACCAAGCACAGCCGCTATATGTTCGCCTTACGAGGCATGATATCTGTACGGTTCTGTGCTTGGTATTTAGTGAACAGGCTGCATTGCTCACCCAAACTCTGTGGCCCCTTTAATCAGCTCATTTAGTGGAGGTCCTGGGTCAGACCCCGTCAATCATTATTATGCAAGTACTGCAAACTCCCTTTAAGTTAGTCTCATAGAAGCCCTCTCTTAGAGAAGTCTGTCTTGCAGACATTGACGTACTGTGCCATGAACATCTCTCGTACTCTCCATTGTTTAGCAGATCTCTCTTCCGACTTGCGGTGTGTGTCGCTGTCTTTTTCGGATCAGTTCCTAGAAAAATACTCGCAGCCCGGAAATCACAACACTGAGATCGACCTGATACGTACATGTAAGTAGAAGCTTCCTGACCGTAATATGAGCAGTAAGGTTAGTTACCAGTCAGCGTGTCGCTTTATGGTGGACTGTGTCTAAGGCTGATGTTATGGGCATCTTATGAGGCTGGTGTCTTCACTACTGCTAGTATTGGGCATGTGGTCTAGGTCATGAGCAGGTCTGGAACAGGAGGGTTTACCCTCAGAGCCCATATCTGATAATGGGTATCACACAGGACAAGTGGGGAACTGACAACCAATCACAAGAATGTTTGTCCCTTGTCCCCTGTAGTAACGGCGGTAGACCAAGCCAGTACATTCAAAGTGTGCAGGACTGACAAAGATGGCTGCATCCACTTATCTTCATCAATCCCATAGACATGGAATGGAGCAGCAGCAGACATATCGTAACGCCGTTCCAGTCACATAGAGGACACGAGACATCCTTTTACTAGGTCATTGGGGTTCCCTGTGATCAGGGAGGTGACATTTGAAAGATTCCTCTTCAACATAAGATAAGCCCAAGAAGAAAGTTGAGATGGAGTTCGAAATGGGTGACCAGATTTGGCCCTTCCTATTCATACACTATGATAAGGGAGTCCCCCGACTGCCCCCAGGGTAGTCATGCTCACTTTGGAGGACCACACCTTGAGAGAGTGGTGGGGGTCTGAAAAGGGGATCTCAAGAAACCTTTAGGCACACTTGTCTTTGAGTAATGTAATTTATCCCGTTTTTATTCCAGATCTGTGGCGCTGTCAGTTCCTGCTCCCATTGGTTTCCCTTGGACTGATATTTTTTGGCGCCGTTGTCGGTCTGGCTGGCTGTGTGTGTCGCAGCCTGTATCCAGCTCTGGGCACTGGGGCCTTGCATCTCCTGGCAGGTATGTAACACTCTCCTATTCTCGGCTGTACTGTCTTGCGGGTCCCTGACGGTCTCTCTCACTGTTTGCAGGTGTGTGCACCTTGGGAGCAGTCCTGTGTTTCTCCAGCGGAGTGTACATGCTGCAGAAGAGTCTGCCCCCTCCGCCTGGGGTCCGCGGAGAATACGGTTGGTCCTTCTGTTTGGCTTGTGTCTCCTCACCTCTGCAGATCATGGCCGGTGCCCTGTTTCTTTGGGCATCTCGCGCCAGTCGGAAAGAGTATTCCTTGATGAAGGCTTACCGTGTGGCATGAAGGAACTGACCTGAGGACTGCTCACACCGGCGGGCATCGCCATGCCAGGATTCAAATGCAGGTCATAAGAGTCCATCTGAAATCTGTTCTGACATTTTTTTTTTACAGCTCCGGGGTTTGTTGCGACATTTATATCTCCATGTCACCACCACCATACTCCAGTATTCAGAGGACTATACGCCTTTACTCCTGAATTCAGGGACCGATCCCAGCACCATGGTATAAGGCAATGCCCTTTTCTTACTATTTTAGCTCAACAATTTAACCCCAGTATTTTGTTAGATCTATGGCTTACTTTAGTGGAGGGTGACCCAAGGGGCAGCAAGATCACATGCTCCACTTCTAGTTGGCATCCATACAGGGTACGCCAATCTATCCTAATATACTCTGGTTCCAGTATATTACCTGTTACCCGTGTATATAGTAGATTAGATCAATGCGGCTTTTTTTAAATTCGTTTTTATTAATCCCTTATTAAAGGGACAGTCCAGTAAAATCTAGAGAGCCTGAAGGGGTGGGGCAAGACTTTTATCTTTGGTATTGTGAGTGTCATGCCCCACCCTTCAGGATCTGTGCTATCCAACATGGTCTTACTGACCAGGACAAGTGACTCTACAGTGATATTAAAATAGGGAGATATCCATACTGGGGGTAACACAGCCCTGATCTACCCCGAGGATAGTTCTATGCTCCTGGCCCTACATGGGGTATTTACAGCGTTTCCAGCCACCATGACTGTGTTACTTGGATAGAGCCGGAAGCCCCAAGACATCAGAAGAGAGAGGCTTTTGTGGTGGTAAATCATAGGACATGTAGAACATCAACTTAAAGGGACTGTCCATTTTAAAAACCCCATTAACATATACACCCTCTTAGGGAATTTTAAGAGGATACCCTGCTCACGACCCTAATCTCTTGGCCATGGTGATGAAGAGTGTCTCTCATTCTGGAGGACACTGCTGTTATTGCTACCCCGCTTTCCCAGACACACACATACATACATACATACATACACACACACACACACCCCAGATACAGCTGAGAAATGTCTCGGGATTCATAGGGCTTTATTTTATTTAAGGTGGAAATGCAGATTTATGTCTAGTGACGACTGAGGGAATACTGCTCCTGACTATAGAGATGCTAGCTGTGGTGAAGACGATCGCCTCTTGTCTAGGACTTTTATTATAACTTTTTTTTTTAATTGCTATTTTTAATTTATATTGTTTTATTGTATAATGTGCACGTGCGTTTTATGTTGTTTCCTTTATTGTATTTCCTAGTGGTCAGATTGAAGAGACAGGAACATGCAGCTAAAAACTAGGGCTGCTTTCCTTATATCTGCTCAATATGGTACCACAGAGAAATGAACCCGTCTGGTGACTTCTGAGACTGGGATATGAGATTGGGAGAGGAGAAAAGTTGAGTTTTGTGGTATGTAGGGTTATATATAGAGTCCTGCTTACCCCGCCCACGTAGGTTGGCTGATTCAGGGAGAGCTGTCAGAGGGCTGTCAATCAACCTGCGTGGGCGGGGTAAGCAGGACTCTTACTCTTTCTTCTAGGAGTCCTGTCAAGAATTGCTCTGCTTCAAATCATATAACCCTATATATCACAGAGCTCAGCTTCTCTCTATCCTCCTGCTCTCAGATAGTATAATGGACAGGAGTGGTACCGTGTCTGCTAAGACTCCTGAACCGTACAGTGTCACGTACCAGCCATAGTTCGACATAACACCTGCTACATAAAAAAAAAAAATTCAAACTACTGGGTAAGTTTCTGGCTCTTTGGATATATTTTGCAGATATAAAATAGAAAACTGACCCTCAATATACACACGTGGACAAAATTGTTGGTACCCCTCGATTAATGAAAGAAAAACCCACAATGGTCACAGAAGTAACTTGAATCTGACAAAAGTAATTTGCCAAACTACATGATGACAAGCCACAAAGCTTCTGGGAGAATGTCCTATGGACAGATGAGACAAAAATCGAAATTTTTGGCAAGGCACATCAGCTCTATGTTCACAGACGGAAAAATGAAGCCTATATTGAAAAGAACACTGTCCCTACTGTGAAACATGGAGGAGGCTCTGTTATGGTCTGGGGCTGCTTTGCTGCATCTGGCACAGGGTGTCTTGAATCTGTGCAGGGTACAATGAAATCTCTCTTTTTAAAAAATTCTGTTGAAGCATGGTTGAAAAGCAATGTCTGACTTTCATTTGTTGATTTTCATAGAGTTTTTATATATTATTACTTTTGTCAGATTCAAGTTATTTCTGTGACCATTGTGGGTTTTTCTTTGATTAAACGATGGGTACCAACAATTTTGTCCACGTGTGTATATCTGCACCTTAGGAACCAACTCAGGATGGTGCGAATAGTAGACATCCATTGTAACCCACAGTTTGCCCGCACCAATGCAATGCCAATGGCTGGGGGAGCATAAAAAGCACAACTGTAGCCAGTGCCCCTCCCCCAGCTGCAGGTCTCTGAGAATTGCTGTGTATAATATATATGCACACCATAGCAGATAAGGACAAATAAGATCACTCTGTTATGTGTTTATGTATAGATCTTTACAGTCCATTTTACCAGTCGTGTTTCCCACCACTTGTTACTTTGACCACTAGGGGCGCTGTTGCAATGGAGTTTAGATAACCTTTGATTTTTATATCTAGGTCCTATTTATAACGTATATTGTAATGTACACCATCTGTTATATATGGGTGTTGTCTTTGGCCCGTATTAAGAATCTCTAGAAAACTTACATGAATGTGATAGCATTAAGGGAATCTAAAATGCAGCAAATTTACAAATAGGCTTCAATTTTTATTTTTTAAATCCTGTTTTGTGTATTCAGCTCTTACAAACCTATACATCTCCATGGTAACAGATGGCGTAGTAGAATTTGGTTATGATCTCCAAACTAGGGATCTCGCCTTATTGTCTGTGAGTTTCCTATTCCTAAGTAGCCTTTAGGGAGAAAAGGGACTATTCCATTTGGGAAGACGATAGCCACACAAGCTCCGTGGCATGTGTGACGTCTCCTAAATGACCTCCCAGTAATAGGCCTTACAATGTAGAATCGGGTTCCATCCAATGTGAATTGTGCCTTTAGGGTGTTGCTTCCAATCAGAATAGCCATACTATATGATGCATAGATACAATAAATTAATCCTGGGAAAATAAGGAAACTTATACATACATTATCTGACTTGGTGCGCGGGTTGGGGGAAGAGGTAAGCAAAGGACCATCTAGAATTTATTATACGGTTTATTGTAAAGAAACTACCTTATTACAGGCTACTATTTTCTGCTAATCTTCTTTAGTGTAGAAGTTGGGGCTAGATGAAAGGAATAATGACAGCAGGATCAGACTACACAGAGTTTGCTTGTAGTCTGTTACCAAGGAGACGCAGGCACTGTAGACACAAAACAGCAGGAGATTTTTAATTAAGGCTATTTGCATAGTTGCTTCGCTTCTCGTTATAGACGCGTTGGAGCAATAAGACAACAATACTTACAAGTAGGGTTTGTAAAAATTTGCGGTACCTGACAACCCAGGAGTCCAGATAACTGTACAGGACAAGGCTAATGTGTCATACATGGCTGGTTCTCTGCTCAGTAGTAGTGTGAACTGGCTTGTAGCCATTACTACACACAGATTCGATATAGCTTGCCGCTGCTTACCTGTGCATCAGTGTTGTGTGCTAAACCTTCTCTGTACATGTTGCGACTCTAACCATGGGGCATGGGCTCTGCCAATGATTGGTAGTAAAAGGGAAGTGGGATACCGGACCCGTGCAGGTTTCTATAAACACTACCAAACCAGGGCAAGGTTCAGCTGCCTTGTTTTAAGTGGCGTTCCCCCTTTAACAACGATGGCTGTCACATCTGCTGTCCTTAGGGTTTATACATGGGGGGGTAATGGTGCGGTATTAGTGGGTATGCAGTAAAGCGTTTTATGGCACCATTACCTACTGTGTGAATAAACTCCAAGAAGGTAATGGTGCCACAGAGCGCTTTACCTTTACCGTAAACCTAGTAATGCTGTCCAAAAGCAGCTCGGGTGAACTGAGGCGGTAAATCCAGGAAGTAGCCGAATGAGCTCAGCCTTAGGATGCTGCAGGTTCTCTATGGCTGAATCATCCCGGTGTCCAGTGCCTAGTAGGCCCATGTCTGGTGATGTCACCATCTTGTCCACCAAACCCGTATATGTCATCAAGCAATACCTGCAGGCAGCACAGTGAGGAGCAGGGGCTCCGGCCTAGTACTCTGACGTCTACCCTGTGGATTTGTGTTAGTACCACGTGTGTGTATATATAGGTGATGTACCTGACTGTATGTGGACGGCTGTACCGGCAGTGTTCTCGGTTTCCTGTCTAATCACTCCGAACTACTGTGATCAAACTCCTTTAGTATTCAGCAGTAAGATTTATTATACAGACCATATCCCATTTATATTTGTACACAATAAAAAAAACACCAGAGAAGCCATCGAGTCCGTATTCTGTGCTGCTCTTCTGCCCTCCATGGGGGGGCGTCACTTCTTATCCTTCAGGAATGGTTCATGTAGAGCGTCAAACAGTCTCTTAGCCTTCAAGAGAACAAAAGTTTAGGGGAAAAAAATGTACAGAAGTTGTAGAAGACACAGAGGCTTCTCTATACAGAACGCACTTCATACTGAAGCCTCTGGGGTGCGCTGCTCTCAGGGACTATGGCAATACACAGTGGAGTATATTTCTTCAGCTTCTGTTTCCCCAACCACCATTACACTTACTTTTTGGGGTCCAAGTCCTGGACAGAGAGAGAGATCTTCTCGAGATGCGTTTGCCAGGTCAGTGAGGGTCTGTAGGGGACAAGGTGGGTATTATACAATGTATTTATACACCATGTTATAGGGTGGCGGAATCTGTTAAATGGGATGTCCAAGACTTCATAGTAATACCCTCAACCGTGGGAGGTAGCTGGGGATCCACACAATATCCTACACAATAGTGAGAGGAATACCCCCTTTTAAGGAAGTTCTATTGTCACCCAGCTTTCCGAAAGGGAAATCTGTCTTGTTATGCAGGGATACCTACAGTTCATGTAGTGTGGCAGGGTCAAGCACATCTGCTGTTTAGGAAACCAAGATGGCATCCCCTGTGTCAGCTGTAAAAGTGGCCATCGTGACTGTCACCCAGCTGTCCCAGAAACAGATAACTGAAAGACGGCTGATCCCCTTATGATAAGTAATCACATACAGTGCGGACCTAGAAGGAAGAGAACTGACCCCGAATGTGGTGAGTAAGGTGCAGCTGTCTGTCTTGTTGACTGACTTCACAGTGGTGAGGCAGTCTGTAACCTGTAAGAAACCAGAGAGATAAAGGTATGGATGTATACAGTGCCCCCCAGTGGTCATGAACAGGTGCTGCCACCCACTGCTCTGCTCACCCTGGACATAAAGTCACTCTCTGTCCTTTCCTTGAGGGCATCAGCCGGCTTCTGTTCATAGGACTTGTACGTCTCCAAGTAGCGGGCAGCCTCCTCCGGACTAGAAGACATAGTATATACGATACTGACTGTATACGCATGCACACACATGTATGCATGTGTGTGTGTGTGTGTTTATATATATATATATATATATATATATATATACACACACACACACACACTGTCTCTACTTAAAGGGCTAACAAAAGGTGACTAATATAAGATCGGTGGGGGTCTGACACTAGCCACCCCCACGACCAGATCTTGACACATAGAGAATGGAGCAGAAAGCAGAGCGCTTCTGCAGTACCAGACCTGACCACTACATGGAGAACAGCGCTGTCTGCTGCTTGCTCCAAACTCTATGCATAAACAGCTGGTCAGTGGGGGTGACGGGTGATCAGTGTCAGATAGGTGAGGGGCTGACACCCATCTAGGATGCACCATCAATAATTTTAGCCTGAAAGACCCCTTTAAGGCTGAGGCCCCACATTGCGGAAAAGCAGCTTTTTTTTGTTGTGTTTTTTTTTTTGAGCCAAAGCCAGGAGTGGATGGACAGAAGTATAAGAACTTCCTGTATAGTGCTCATTTCTTTGTAACCATTCTTGGCTTTGGCTCAAAAAAACACAAAAAAAAAAAAGTGTTTCCGCAATCTGGGGCCTCAGCCTTAAGTGGTTTTCCGAAAGTTAAATACTGATGAGCTAGCCTTAGTATAGGTCATCAATATCAGACTGGTGAGGGTTAGATAGTTGGGACCCATCTATCTGCTGTTTGAAGACACGACAGCATTAGGATGAGCGCTGTGGCCTCTTCACTGCTTTCCAAGTACAGTGCCACACATTGTATAGTGGCTACGCTTGGTATTGCAGCTCAGCCCCATTTACTTAAATGGGACTGAGCTACATACAGTTTTTGTGATGAGTGAAGATGATGTCACTGGCCTGTGAAGCATCGCTTGACTAACTGGTCTGTGGTGTTCCGGGTGTCGGGCCTAAGGCTAGTTGCACATGATGGTGTGCTCGCAGCTGTCCGTGACTGAGCAGCACAGGCGGCACACGGATGTCTCTGTCTCATTCAATGAATAGGAGCTGCGGAAGCACGGACGCAAAACCAGAAAGGAATAGGATCTGGTCAGAGTTTTGCAGCCCAGACAGCTGGCCCGCACACTGATCCGTATAATACACCATGTGCGTGGCCCTATAGAAATGAATGGGTCAGTGTGCTATCCCAGAAAAACCCAGATACCACACTGACCCAGCCCTCGGTCATCTTCAAGGAGCCTAAAGGACACAATGTAAACTCTTGCTTTTGCTGGGTACCATTGCTTAGCCAACTTAAGAATCCCCCGGCCCTCCTCGTCGTCTAATGTATGTGAAGTGATACTATGGCTACTCTCTTACCTCCAGCTCAGGACCAGTGTGCAGTCTGACAGGATGCAGATCTTTGCCAGCTCTTTTAGTGTAAAATGTGGGTCTTTCTGCACAAATAAGAATACAAAAAGCAACTTAGGATGTAAAGGATTTGTCCCTGGATAGATGATAGCCGTCTGATCGCTGGGGGTCCAAACACCGACACTGCGGTTCTGCAGCTTGAAGAGAGTGGAAGGCCAAGTATGCACCTGCCCTCAAAGTCTATAGGACTGATGATAGTAGTGTGGTACATTCAGTCATGTATTATGTATTCTGAGGACAGGGGATGCATGTCCATGGTAGGACAACCCCTGTGACGCCTGGACCTCCATACTTACCACATCCACCAGCACCAACAGAACACGGACCGTGTAGGACTGGCCCAAAGTGCGCAGCCGCGTGTGGATATATTCTGGGTTCAGGTTGTGATATCGTAAACTAGATTAGAAAAAGAGAAGAACAGAAATGATGGATCGATAAGAGAAGCCCCCATAGCCGACTACGTATATATCACCCATACAGCTGACTACTTAAAGGGGTGTTCTGGGATTGTAATACTGATGACTTATCTTTACAAGTGGTCCAAGCTGTCACCCACACCGTTCTGCTGTTCAAGAGGCCATTTTGCTCAGGTAAGCACAGTTTCTGCTTCACACGCCAGTGATGTCACATTCATGGGTCACACGGCCTGTGTGCAGCTCAGTCCCATTCCAGTGTATAGGTCTGAGCTGCAATACCAAGCACAACCTCTATACAATGTATGGCGCTGTAAGTGGTATACAATGAAGAGGCCAAATTGCTCAGCGAGTTCCCCTGGCATAGGACCCCCATCGATCTTTAAAGGGGTTTTCCAGGACCTATACATAGGCTAGCTCATCAATATGTGATCAGTGATGGTTGACCCCTGCCGATCAGCTATTCCTAGCTCCTGCTGTGATGACATCACTTTCATCGGTCACATGATACAGCAGCAGCTCTTTCCCATTCAAATTATTGGGACTGAGCTGCAAAACCAAGCACAGCTACAGTTATTAGAGGATGCACTGAAGACCTCTTCAGCAAGCTGATTGATGGGATCCCGGGTGTTGGACCCCCGCTGATTACATATTGATGACATACCCTAAAAATTGGTTATCAATATGAAACCCCCAGAAATCCCTTTACTGCTTATAGCACGTTTCTATATATATATATAGCATATAAAGCTGCCAGCTCTGGGATGTGCTTTGGCACCGTTAGATCTGAGAAGGCTGGGGGCGCTGTAGCACTAGTGTCTATATCCTATATAGTGGCACTGCAGCTGATAGAAGTTGCTATGACATAAAACACTTCTAAGTTTATATACTTTATATAGTGACTCACCTAAGAAAGAGGGCACAGCACGTGTCCCCCAGCAGATAATCGGGCACAATTTCTCCAAATTCCCAAGGTATATTCCGTACATGCTTTAGAAGTGGGTTCCCTCTCTGCAATGATATGACACAGTACGTAAAGATACTGACCTCACAGAATCCTAGAAGACCCCCATCATGTTCTTGACTACCCACGACCTGCCCCCCCCAGTGCTTGTGGAAAGGGGGCATGGTAAGAATGGATGAGAGACTGGTCATGGAAGGCCAGGCCTCTGATACTTACCTGTCGGGGACTGACCACAATGCAGCTGCGGCCGCCTCCAGGCTTCAGAACTGGGATATCCGCCTGCCCTGCACATGAACTAGTCACCGTCTTAGGATCTTCCTTGTCATTCAAATTTGGGGCCAGGGCTGTGTCCTCACATTTGGATTCTGGGCCTACATTTGTCTTCTCGCACTTTATGTTCAGTTCATGGCCCAGATGCAACTTCTCACTCAAAGGTTTCTGTCCTGAGCCCAAATCTGACATTTGGCCTTGAAGTTTCCGTTCTGGGGCTTTGGGCTCCTTCTGAAAGATGTAATCTGCGTAACTCCCGGTCGACCCCACATCGGAAGATTGAGCCGCCGCTGAGGCTTTAAACAGGGACCGCACCTAGCAATGAAACCAAAGTATCAGAGGATTTCTACAAGATCTGACTGAACTTTCTATGTAAGCAAGTACTGAAGTCTGGAGAAGGAGAAGCTTCCCAGTCGTCCATATTGTATTATATTCCCATTCCTATGTACAAGGTCAAGACTAAGGAAACCCATCAAGTCCAGTCTGCAAGATGGAGGGCGGAGGGGCAAAGTCCCTACAAGAGCGCCTGGGTCTGCAACAAGACAGAAAGCTCATGACTAGTGCCCCAATGGTGGCAAGTCAGGACTGAGGTAACATTTCAGGGTGCAGTCAGTGGGGCAGTTTAAAGGGGTTTTGCTCCATTCACTTTTAGGGGACTGATGGAGACTGTGGTCCCAGATAGAAGTGAATGGATCAACTGTCATGCAAGTGCACTGGAGCTTGGTGCACATGGAGGATGGAGACAAACCTTCGGGCCCCCATTCTCCTGATCACTGAGGTTCCCAGAGGTTGCATCCCTAGTAATCTTCCCCCTTATCACTACAATGTTCTTTATCCTTATGGTCCCCAATATCTAGCATTGCGGAGAAGTACCGTCTGCCCTTTCACATAGTTGGGGGTGCTAGGAGGGTATGTCATATCTGTATTACTAGCTAGGTGAGGATAGGGTTGGTATCTTCTCACCGGGGCGTCCTCTGCTTCCTTAGAAGGAATGATGAACCGTCTGTGCTCCCCGTCTGCTGACTTGGCGTCTCCTCTGGGTATCTCCATCTTCTGACTGGTAAGCAGTGGTCAGTATCTAGAAAAGTAAGGCCAACAATACAGGAAAACCCCAAGTGTCTGATTACCCTACAGCGCCCCCCGGGGGACATTAAGTATTGTCCTCTGGTTCTCCTCTTATCTTTCTGACCGCACTTTCTGTGTATCATTTGCGGGCTCTGTTTCTTCCCCTCTTCCCCTTGCCGTTGGGGTTCCTCAGGGCTCGGTCCTAGGCCCCCAGCTCTTCTCTCTCTATATACAGCCCCCATTGGACAAACCATCACTAGATTTGGCTTCCGGTACCATCTTTATGCTGATTATATACTAATTATATACGTCATCCCGTGACATCACCCCTGCGCTTATACAGAACACCAGTGACTGTCTCTCTGCTGTCTCAAATATCATGTCTTCGCTCTATCTGAAACTGAATCTCTCAAAGACTGAACTACTGCTGTTTCCACCATCTAATAGATCTGTCCCCGATATCTCCATTGCAGTCTCCGGCCTTACCATAACTCCTAGGCAGTATGTCCGCTGCCTCGGTGTTATGTTATGACCTTTCCTTCACCCCCCATATCCAATCACTCGCACGCTCATGTCATCTCCACCTCAAAAACATCTCCAGAATCCGCCCTTTCCTTACCACAGATATAATAAAGACACTTATCGTTGCCCTGATTCACTCTCGCCTTGACTACTGTAACTCCTTACTAATCGGTCTCCCCCTTACTAAACTCTCCCCTCTACAATCTATTCTGAATGCGGCGGCCAGGCTCATCTATCAGTCTAGACGCTAGAGCGATGCCTCCGGTCTGTGCCGGTCACTACATTGGCTGCCTATTCAATACAGAATACAATATAAACTTATCCCCCTCATTCACAAGGCTCTCCATAATGCTGCACCTCCCTACATTTCCTCCCTCATCTCTGTCTATCGCCCAACCCGTACTCACCATTCACTCAATGACCTAAGACTAACATCCTCTATTATCAGAACCTCCCACGCTCGTATACAAGACTTCTCCCGAGTTGCACCACTTCTCTGGAATGCTCTATCCCGGACTATCAGATTAACCCCCAATTTCCACAGCTTCAAGCGCAAACTAAAGACATATCTTTTCAGACAGGCCTATCACAACTCCTAATGTAAACCCTACTGTAGTAAGATTCCCTAAAATGTGCCCTCTGTTCACGCTCCCGCATTACCTCACAGGATATGATGCCGTATCAGACTAGCTTTATATGTCCAGGCACCGTCTGCACGTTAAAGGACACGACTGGTGACGGCTCCTACAGCTTTATATATGTGTAATGACAGTAACCTCTATCACAGAATTGTCTGACCATTGTATAAGCAATGCTACGTCCGATGCCGCCCCTGCTACCTCCTGTGTCACCCCTTCTACCTCATAGATTGTAAGCTCTTGTGTCACCTCTACCTCATAGATTGTAAGCTCTTGTGTCACCTCCTCTACCTCATAGATTGTAAGCTCTTGTGTCACCTCCTCTACCTCATAGATTGTAAGCTCTTGTGTCACCCCCTCTACCTCATAGATTGTAAGCTCTTGCGAGCAGGGCCCTCAGTCCCAGTGTGTGAATAGACTATTTCTTTGTAATGTATCTTTTTGTCAGTACTTGAACCCTACAAGTTGTACAGTGCTGCGGAATATGTTGGCACTATAGAAATAAAATGTATTATTATTATTCCTCCAGACAGAGAGGCTTTATGTACTGTAGCTGTTCTCTGCTCTGACTAACAGATGAGTGTCCTGACTGAGTGACCCCCAAATATTAAGGGTCATTACGATAACCCCAGTCCAGGTGCCCTAATAGGACGTCATAAACAGAGGTTGCCCCTTTCTACTGGCAGTTGCATTCATTTAATGGGCAGCAGGTAAGGCTGTGACTCCTTCACTGTTGACATTAGTGAAGGAATCACAAAGTCACCACGTAGCCCGAGCCTAATTCTGCATTTTCCCTGTAGCGACCTCTATTGAAAAAATTTAAAGCCCCAAATTTTTTTTTTCACTGGGTCTGCTTTAAGGTAAAAATGGGTTATAATAGTGAAACAACTTTTCTAACCATGATGATTCCTTTAAAGCCATTAAAGGGGTTGTCCATTGTCTATATACTCAGTACAGAAGAGTGAGTATTGGGGATATAGACAACTTACTAATACATAGTCTTCAGAAAGAAACGGAGCTCATGAAGCCACGCCCCCTCGTCAGCCAAGTCTTCTCCCTGCACGCTCCCATCCTGCAAATGATGGAGGAACATGCGTTGTGACTCTCCCCATTAAAGGGGGAGTTAAATATTGATGACCTGTCTTTAGGCTAGTCATCTATATCAGATGTGTGGGGGTCTGACACCTGGGACCACAACCCATCAGCTATTTAAAAGGGACTCAGTCTTCAGGTGAGTTCTGCGGCCTCTTCACTAAATACCAAGAACAGCGCCGTACACTGTGCAGTGGCTGTGCCTGGTATTACAGCTCAGCCCCATTCACTTAAACACAGGCCATGTGACGACTGAATGAAATGTCATTGGTCCACAAGCTGATCTATAGGGTCCCGGACCCCATTGATCAGATGTTGATGACCTATTGCAATGTGTAATTCCTGAAAACCCCTTTAATCAGTCTTCTGTATGGATTATATAGGAGGAGGTCGACCCCTGAATAGACTGCGTTACCCAAGTCACAACATTTCAACAATAGTGACATCACATCTCTCAGTCACATGACCACAGTCTCTAAAACCCATTGGGTGATGAGGTCATCTCACTAGCAGCTGGGTGACAACCCTTGTGGGAGCTGTAACGCAGGCGACCCTGGTTGTCACCCTGAAACTAAGAAATGGATGAAGGTGACAAGTCCAAGATGTTCACCATGTCAATCTTACCACCGCCGTAGTGACATCAGATTGTGGTGCGGCTCCTGTGCTCCATAGCGCCCTCTCATGGGTGCCGCCTGCTGCTCCACAGGACCCTGTAACAAAGACATTGTGCACATCAATTATCACCACCATCTAGGGGGGCGCCACTGAGCTTGTACCCCTCATGTGTCTATATTAGTAGTTATATGTACTCTATTCTGAGACTTGTAGTCCTCTCCTGTAAACAACAGCGCATAATACCCCCTCCATGATAACACATTAACCCTTCCCTCCCCAGGCACGTGCAGCACATTATAATAACATTATTATACTCCCACCTCTCACCCTGACAACTTCAAATGTGAATTCTCCGGCAGCTGCTGACAACTACATCCGGGGAAACAGGAAGTGCGGGTCGCAGTGTATGCTGGGAATCGTAGTCCCGGGTCCTCCTGGCGGCGGCCATCTTGATACTCTCACTATACCCTTTTTATGTGACATGTAGAGTCGGCCATGTTGGTACACCTTCAGCACGCTATTAAATGCAGGGACAGTTCTTCCATAGCCATGTACACATGATATATGTCTAGTCTTGGTTATAAAGTGAAGGAGTGTTCTGGTGACCAGGAAAAAACTGCAGCTCCTTCTTTCAGGGCAGGGGGCGCTACAGATGTAGACCACGGACATGATGGAGACTATGAGAAGCTGCCAATGTATTAAGCATAGCACATCATTGTTACCATACAAACCCCCATCAATACAGGGCACGTCCCCCAATCTATAGTACAGACCCCAGACCCCTAACAAACCTAACCTCAGAGTAATGGCAAAAAGCCCCTAAATAAATACCAATCCCAGATCAGAATCAGATGTATATATCAATACTATTATCATACATTCATTGTAGTCTCAGTACACTTTATAACAAACTTTGTACTCAAACCCCCCCCCCCCCAAAAAAAAAAAAAAAGAATAAGGTTCCGTTCACATCTGCATCATGGATTCTGTTATAAATGAAAACCAAGACATAGTATTGGCTTTGTCTCATGGCAGACTCCACCTTTACCCAACATTGACAATCACATTTGGTGTAATGATTCTTCATAATACAGATTTACACACTCACTGACAGCAGTGTAATAAGGAGGAGGTACTACAAGTCCCAGGGAAGAACAAATGTACAGGGTGGGCCATAAGTATGGATACACCCCGATAAAATGGAAGTGGTTGCTGATATCACCTTACCGTTTGTGGCATATTAGTACATGGGAGGGGGGAAACATTTGTGGCCGGGTGACGCCCATGGCGGCCATCTGCAAAGCCGCCATTTTGGATTCATTTACTTTCTTCCATGGGAAGGGGGTCATGTGACACATCAAACACATGGAGAATTGCACAAGAAAAACAATGGTATCTGGGTGTATCCTTACTTATGGCCCACCCTATAGAGTGAATGGATTAATAAACATTAACTTAGATTAACACTAGGTTCGCATTATCGTTCGGCTCTTTGTATTTCAGGTCCCCATGTGGACCCGAACAACTGAGAGCCTGTCCGCTTAAAAGGTGGCTACCTGCAGACACCCGCGGACTTTTCTCTCCGACGATTTTAGGTGGAATCTGCAGCGGAGTCTCCTCTGCAGATGTGAACTTAGCCTTATCTATCACTTATCTGTGGTCACTCACATACCAGCTGTTACAGAAGCACTATACATCACTTGGAGAAGACAGCAACTACAGAGGGGGTCAGAGAGGGGAAACTTTAGGACACAGGTGGTTACAGACGGACAACAGCAAGCTTAGCAAGGGACTTGTTAATAAAACTGATGTTTTCAGCTCTCAGCTGAGCAGTAGGCCCCGACATCTGCCTGAGTTTGACGGGTGTTGATGCAGGCCCTGAAGCCAATGTCAAATATTTTCCGACATTTTCCATTTTCAGACTTGAATACAGGCGTGGCCAGTGTTTGTCTCTTTTAGGTTAAGGCCACACACAGCGAAATGCAGTACTACATTTTTTTCATTTTTGCCTCCACCCTTCCATATAAATCTATGTGGAAAACGCAGCATTTCCATGGGTAAAATTAACATGCTGCATTTTTCACACGCATTAGATCAACTTAGGCCATATTCAGACGTCCATGTTTTGGTGATGTATAATGTCCGTGATGGTCATGGACAGGTCTCCACCCTGATTATTTCCAAGTCGTGGACTGTCCATACTTGATCCATTTTTGGCATTGAATAATTTTTTTTCCTCCCCATTTCCTATGCTTGTCAATGTCTCTAGGTCTGTAAAAATTGACACATTTTTCATGGATCCACAGACTTGCGTTGATGTGATGCATCTGCATCAGTGAAAAATATGGTCCATGAAGAAAATGATTTCTGAATAAATATATTGACATGAAGCGTAAGAGAGGAATAACTTGTAGCTCCTGGGCCCCACTGCAAAATCTGTAATGGGGCTCCTACCTTGTGCTATTTAGGATTGTGGTATATTTTGTGTGGCAGAGGGACCTTTGGGGATCCTTCAGGGTCCAGGGCCCGGTCGAAACTTCTGCCTCTGCACCCCCTATAGCTAAGCCCCGGACATGAACGGATACATATGATGTTCGTAACATATGTATGTATATGGCCAATGTGTGAATAAGGCCTTAGAGCTGATCTAAAATTTCACAAATTTTATTGGACAAAATTGTAGTATATTTTTGTCATATACTAAGCCAGTGTATAGGTGGTATAACTTCATGCTGGACAGTCTAAAGATAGGCCAGATTTATCATCCAGGATCAGAAGCCACTGGAGTAAATCTGAGACTGTACAGGATAAAGTCGGCCATAGACATGAGCTAGCACTAGAAACATTTGTCAACTACTGACTCCCATATACACATCCATGCTCAACTGGTCCAAGTGTGCATGTATACTGAATGGCAAAGGGGAGAAAGACACTGCCAGACTACTATGGCAGCAGCAGCCCCCTAGCTCAAGAACGAAAGGACGGGGCAGTTGAAATGCAACCTTATATGCCCCACCATCTGCCAAGGGAGAGTCAGGAGAACCTCATAGAAATTAGGTGGTCGGCTGAACCCATTGATATTGGAGTGTTCAGCAGACATACATGTAATAGGTATGGACTGCTCATGTTTGTATTAGTATCAGTAAATCTGCCCCACTTTCTGTAACATAAGACATGGGGGCGCTGTTTCAGTGGTATCTGAGTAATATTTGCCTTGGGCAGTGGTGAAATATGGTACTGCAAATAGCAGAAGTGTCAGAGGCGTTCTTTCTTAAGAATAATGAGACTTAAGAGCTTTATATAGAAAGTATTTAATGACTTCATGTTGCCAATTCACTTTGGTCATTCTTCTAGCAGCAAGGCAATAGTCTGTGATGGTGTCATATACAGTATCTCCAGGTCCTGGGCATACACATTGCCTTTTATATACCCCTCTCACCTATGTAATGTTTCGGGCACACCATCTGAAAGATATTTCTACTGCAGAGGACACGATATACAGCTCAGGACAATATTAATGGCTCAGTATATGGGACTTGGAGGAAGCCCCTTGGAATAAGACGTCTTGTTAGGATAGCGGAGAGGAGACAGGAGAAGTTCAATAGGTGTAGCTTGGTTGGAAGAGAGACTCGGAGGAGGCCGCGCCAGAAGATCCGGATGGAACGTACTTTCCTTGAGATGCCAGGCCATTAATCTGCAACGCACACAAAAGAACGTCATGTACAGACGTCACTAGTCCTCAAGGATACGGAAATCTTGTGGTGTTTAAAGGGAATGTGTCACCAGAAAATCACCTAGCTTTAAGCATATGTTATAAGAATTTTTGATTGTTATAATTTATTTTTTTTTTTCCCATGTCACTATCTATATTTAAAAAAAAAGTACTATTTCCTGCAATGTTCACTCTGGCCACTAAGCCTAATAATAAACTGACACTTTCTGAAGGGGTTTTCTTTGCAGCAGTCATCTCATTTTTATCACAGACAGGATCACAATAGAAGATAACACCACTGACCCATCATTGCATCTACAACTGACAATAGATGATGTCACAGCTTATATTCTCCCGGTTCCTGCACAGAGCAGGTCTAGAAAACTTTCCCATAGACCTCAATGAGTCAGTCCAGACTATTGCTGCCTATGGCCATGACTGTGATGTAAAGCAGATCGCTAACAGTGGAAAAAGCTCAGGCAAGATGGCTGCCACCAGAAAATAGAATAATAAAAAAAAAAAAAAAAAAAAAAAAAAATCTACAATCAGAAAGTAAAAACAGATTAGAAAAATGTCATAAATTTTACTCTGGTTTTAATAAGTGAAAAAAAAAAAAAAAAAAAAAAAAAAAAAGCAACACTTTCCTTTTGGGGCAATTCACTGGAATAAAGGAGCAGCTAATAACTAAATCGACAATAATCTACAGTCAATCCTATCTGTAGGGCCAGGACTGGAACTAACCTTGGCCCTCTTGAGGAAAGCCTCCTGGGCTGCTTTCTCATTTTGTGCCTTCCCGACCCAGGCGGAGAGCGATGAAGCCTGCAGAGCACGCCCGTATGAGAAGGACACACGCCAGGGGCGCAGAAGATTGCAGCGGTTCATGGCGTTCAGGTTAAGAGATGCCTCTTCTTCACTCTGACCTCCAGACAAGAAGCAAATACCTGGAAAATGTATTAAAAAAAAAAAAAGTCAGTACGAATAAGGAAAATGAATGGATGGAGGCTTAGAATAGAGGAAAGGAAATATGGAGGAGTAAGGGAAGGAAGTAGTTAAAGTGCAGATTTCTTCCTCGTGCTAGATAATGTCTCCTTAGATGATCCCCTATATACTATGCTGCTCTGGACCCGTGTGTCCATGGATTACAAGGACAGACTATTGATTTCAATGGGAAATGTGTAATGCTTCATTTCCCCTGTGGTGGCGCTGTGGGCAAACACAGCACTTGCTGATAAGTACCAAATAGGTGTATCGGGGAATTGTTTCATTGATTTAGATGGGTCTACTTGTCTTGCCATTTATTATGCTTACTTATACAGCGTCATCATATTCCGCAGCGCTTTACAGACATTGTCGGTCACTGATGACTAGAGTAGCAACACGACTGTCGCTATATTCAGAGGAGGGTGAGGCAACCCTGGAGAAGGTCGTAGTGGTAGGACCCACCACCAATAAGTCGTTGATCAGAGGGCAAATCCTTTTAAAAGGTTTGTCTAGTATAGATACCCATTGTCATGGACCCTATTAGGGCACTCACAGATAATAATGGGGGGGGGGGGGTCCTCTGGATCCCTCTCTTGGCCAGACTGAAGAATAGTTACAAAGAGCGTCTCTAGCACTGGAGGACCTTCCTGTCCTGAACTTCACAGACAACCCATTGATATGAATGAACACTGTGCAATGCTTCATTTCCCCTGTAGGGGCACTGTACTTACTGCCATGTGTCCTTACAGATTAATGCTTGGGGATCCCATGATCAGCCTATTGTTGAGAGACCCTTCTATGTCAGACTGAGGTTTCTTGGGCCCTCTTTTGAACAAACCTCTGGAATTAGACGATAGCACCCTTCAAATTTGGGGGTCTTTTGGTAGACCATTGTTGTGTTAGGGCCTGGGCCCACTGGAGGATCCTCTGGTACTCCGGTGGGTCAGTCTGAAACTGCATATTGACCGAAAAACCTTTGCCCTGACAGTCATTTCAGTTACTAGACGTTTTTAGAGAAAAAGATGGAAATTGGAAAGTAGTCCCATAGAGTGTTCAATAAAGCTCAGCGACAGACAGGGAGGGGCTTCATTACCGGGAACCGCGGCAGGAACTGTTCGTCTCAGAGCTGTAATAGTTGCCATAGCGACCTGCTCTGGGCTGAATTTTTGGGGACTGGACTGTCCACCTGTAACCATATTTGGTTTTAAGAGTGTTCCCTCAAGATATACGTGATGCTGGATGAGGGCAGCGTACACTGCAGAGAGGACCTGTTCCAAGAGACGTACATGCTTAGTCACATGATTCACGAAATCCATACATATATGCTTGTAATATTACCAGGGGTCATGCATAATAATGGAAAGCTCAATTTCTCTTTTCCAAGACCCCAGCTTGTTGTCAGTAAATGGCAACTCATCGTGATCTAGTCGTGGACATGAGAGAGTTAACATTTACCAAAATGCATCTCTGAGCAGGACTAGGTCAGGGTACGCAATATGTTTCCAATCATCATATGATTCCAGCGCAGTTGGAATTTTTTCTCTAGCCCCCACCGTTGTCAGCACTCAATATCCTAATTATGCTCTCTAATATAAAATGGGCGGTCCTAGACTATCTGCTCAGGCCTAGGACTGCCCACCTTACACTAGAGAGCCTAAAGAACATACAAGGTGTTGAAACTAACAGCAGTGATTGCTCAGGAACGGTGGGGGCTAGAGAAAAAATTCCAACTACACCAGAATCAGTGGAGCGCTACCTATTAAATAATGCAAAGAGTTGGACTTTGTGTAGATGGTGAAAGGTCCACTTTAAGTGAATGGGAATGAGCTGCAATACCACACATAACCTATGGACAAGGGTGGTGCTGTTTCTGGAAGGAAGCAACCATGTTTTCTAATTTTGGACAACTCGTTTATGATCTATTCACATGAAGAGTGGACCGTCATATTAACATCACAAATGTCAGTCAGTGGCCACATCCCAAAGGTACTTACTAGTCTATATACCTATAGATCCTAAAATTGTAATTCTTTCAAACTTCCTGTTAGGACATATACATGTATTGGGATGGAGTGCCCATTGGGGACCCCCCCTTTATAAGTCAGATCAGAGAGTTGTTACAAGTTATAGCTCTCAGTCTGATTTCAATGGACACTGTGTAATACTGCATTTCCCCTGCGGTGGCGCTGCAGAGGGACTGAACAAGCAACTGGCTTTCACCACAGAAGATTGGTGGGGGTTTCAATAGTGGGACATCATGTGCCCTGCCAATACTTTTTGAAGGATCGTGGCCTTGTGGTGTTGTAGTACGTTTGCTACTGACTATAGGAGTTGGATTATTCTTAGTCAGATGTAATCTTCTAGGATTATGGCGTATAAATGAGTAGAATTGACCCATACTATCTGCTATCTGTACACACCATGAGGTGCAAGGTTCATTTGGCCTCACTCCAAGCGTCTTCCAATAATCATAAGTGTGAACACACAAAAAAACACAACTGTTAATATTTAACCAGAACGTGGACTGTTCATGGACTACAACACCCAACACAGATAAGAGAAAGCGCTAGACATACCTTTTCTGTCTCATTTTGGCACCTCTGGAGATCGTGGGACCCATCAGACAAAATTTCGGGTTCGACAATTGGCACCAGTCCATTCTGAAAGACACATATTCATAGAATGTAAGTTCCATATTTGAGTAGCGGGTGCCTGGCAGCCCCTTATCTCCAGCTATGAGAACCATGCGTGTTAATGGGCAAACCAATCACTATCAATCATCCAGGTTATTGCTTGTCTGTAGCAGAATTGTGGACACAACAGATGTTCTATTCAGATGGTGGAGACTGGCGGCTTGCCTACAGGGATGCTCCCTGCTCTACTACTTTCCAGCCCTGTTCTTTTTTTTGGAAACGTTGCTGTTTTCTGGATGGCATGTAGTAGAAACACAGAATATCATGTATATAACATGCGCCCTGCAGATGGAGTCAAGAACTGTATCTAAGACCTCCATAGTGTTCAGACAAGAACTAGGCCGGGTCAATCAAGTGGTAAAACACACCCTCCACCAACCCATAAGATTTCCAACAGATTTTTTTTTTTTTTTTTTACAGGTAAAAGTGGCATGTTCCACGGGGAGATCAGGGAAATGTTTTTAGGGGAGCACTGAGGGCCCGAAGAACTTTAACCTTTTAAGTATACAACCTATATTGGTACTTACACAGAACTTGTCTCCCAGTCCAAAAAGATCAATAACACATCAGATTGGCGAGGTCACCCTGAGCATTTTGGTGTCTTGTTTATACAAATCTGTTCAGCTATTCCAAAGATATAAGCCCTTTTAGTGGGCACAGAGACCCCGCCCCTGAGGAACCACAGTGGTACCGCCCACTAGGCTAGTAGACCGGATTTACATCAACACTAAAAGGGCTTATATCTTTGGAATGGCTAAACATATTTTGATAAAGAAAACACCAAAATGCTCAAGGTGACATCGCTGAACAGATTATGGATGTCATTGGGCTTTTCAGACCTGGTGACAGGTCTTCTTTAAGGACGCAGCTGTCACCACAATACAATGGCACCCATTGAAGCTGTGTGGTGTGGATGGTGCGGGCTAAGCTTGTGAGCTGGCGCTTGGATAGTACATTGTGGAATTAACCTACTCAAGATCATCATACAGTGCCGGAAGGGGTTAACTGGTCAGGATCACAAAAACATGCCTGTGTTCTTCCAGTGCCACCCGCTCATGGGATGTGTCTGATACTGAAGTGAATGTGTACATAGCAACCTGCCCGGAGGAAAGGAGGGGGGAAGAGAGAGTTCCCATCTTGGCAAAATCATTGGGTTGGGTCAACTTTTTCCTTATGTGTATTCACTTCAAAGAGCTGAGTTGCAATACCTGACAACCCATGCACAGGTGTGGCACTGTTCTTGGAAGAAAGCAGCAATGTTTTTGTAATCCTTATACAGTAGAAAGATACGCTCGCCCCAGAAGAGTCTTGGTCTGGCTATATCTTATCTGTCATACAAGGTCTGGCAGGGTTAATAACCACTTTGAAGCAGAAGCCACTTTATCAGCTCTTTCCCTTGCGTGCTGAGTTCACAAGGAGGGCTCTTCTGACTGCGCCCGATGAAGACAGATATGACCAGAAGACTAAAAAGTAAAGGTAAGACACGGCAGAAATGAATATTAATCACCTGTTGACATATGCTTGCGTACCGCGCCAGCACATTGGCATTCTCTTTAATGGCAAGGGTTGAGGGGGCATGGTCTGAGATCTTCAGCACGCAACGCCACTTGGCAAAGTCAGCGCCGTCCTTCTTATACTGGGCACATCTCTCTCCGAGACCATCCAGACCTGAAATCATGACAGCCGAAGGTCAGGAAGGGGTGTGAAGGATTGATGGGGAGGACCTTAGAGATCCAGATACTGACCTTGAGTGGTGGTCTCTCCATCAGTCCCGGCAAGAGCTGCCGTGCCCTTATCTACCTGTGGAAGACATAGCGGATGAGAGGGTTGAGAGAGATGCCACAACTGACCACTCTAAAGTCGAAAGTGAGTGACAGAAGACACACCTTGATTCCTACGACCACGCCAAGATCCTTCAGGAGTTTGGGGAATGGGACGCCGCTGTTGGACTTTTGGTAGAGTGTTTCATGGAACAGGATGACTCCACCAATGCTCTCATTCAGCTTGGGGTCGGATGTGAAGAGAAGATTACGGAACTGGCGTCTGTTCTCTTCTGTATTCTCTACGTTGATGCGTTTTAAGCGGCTGCCCATGGTCCCTGAGAGGAAAGGTTGGTAACTGTTGGAATCCAAGTCCTCCATGTGAACCTACCCTATCTCAAAATCAGTCCCAAATTCTGTCTGGAATTTGCCACCCATTGTTTTCAATGAGAGGCAGTGACTGACACTTCTTCTATTTGAGATACTGAAAAAGCAGCAACCTGCCTGATCTTGTGTCTGAGGCTACTCACAGGACCCGGATTTTGAGAAGAATATGAGGTGGAAAACTACCTAAAATCCCCTCCAAATTCCTCTGTTTGAACAGAGCCTAAGTTACTTTCAGTTTTCAGGGATTTTTCTGGGGCCAAGGGCCTTAGGATAGGTCATCAATATCAAACTGGCAGGGGTCTGACACCCTGGACCCCTACAGATCAGCCCTTCAAAGCCTTGCTGCTCCCCTTCATAAGACAGTGATGTCACATCCATCGGCCACATGGCCCGTTTGCAGCTCATTCCCATTCAAGTGAGTTGCAGTACCAAGCACAACCACTATACAATGTACGGCACTGTGCTGGATAAGGAGATCCATGGGGGTGTCAGACCCGACACCCATCAATCTGATAGTGATGACCTATCCCAAGACTATGTCATTAATATTTTAGTCCCGGAAAACCCCTTTAAGATAGTTATGACACTTTAATAGCTGTTGGCTAGATGTATTTACCCAACAGCTATTGCCCCATACACATGCATACTCAGTTGGGCCAAGGTTGCATGTGCCCTTTCCTTCTAAGTACATTACACATCATATCCACTTACCCACAGACTCATCTGCTGCCAGAATGCCTCTGCCATCCTTGACAATCCGCTGAGCGATCTCTGCGAGATTCTTCTTCTGCTCTGAAGTGAGTGCTGGGAACTGGTGTGCCATTTTTGATGGTCTGCTGAACGAGATGACAGTTTTAAAGGGGAACTCCGTACAAATCCGGACTTCACATGTGACAACCTCGTTATATTGGAAAAGAATCTAAACTAATCCAGCCTACGTGCTGGGAGTTGTAGTTCTGCCACAAATCTCGCTTCCAATACTCCTGGGAGGGGGCGCCACTCATTGCCCAGAGCAGGGTACCCACTGCTTAGTAATGTTTGGGAAAGCTGGGTTGCAACCAAAAGAGTTGCCATGACCATATCCAGAGGGGTTATGGCCCTGTTTCTATAGGTGCCTGCTCAATTCTGCCACTGATTTGCTATTCAATAGTCTCTGGGTCACCCAGCTTTCCATGGAACAGATATCACTAAGAAACAGAAGAAATATGTATTTTCATATTGGAAGAGCTAGAGATATATGGGATAAAGCCGTGATCATGGGGCAGATGTTATAAGAGCCGGCCTTAAATGGCTGATAACAGAAGACAATAGCGACTGCAAATATAAGATAGGATATCAGGATGTAGGAGCAAATAACTGCGCCACTCCTGGTCATGGGTTAGTAGTAGTCCAATAAGTGACAGTGAGCTGCAGTACCGGACACAGCCCATGGTCAAAAGTGGCGCTGTTTCTGGAAAACAAATACATTTACTTCTGCTCCCATACAGAATATGCCATCACCGTCTGATCCATGGGGGGGCAACTCCTGTACCCCCACCAATCCTCAGAATAAAAGAGCTGCACCCCTGGGCAGAGGAAAGACTCCTAAACATCAAACCCCCAGTGATGGCACATCCTACAGACAGAATACCCCTTTAATGGGTGATGTCACCCACCAGGACGGGCACTGACAATACAAGTAAATGCCCTCCACGTACACAGCTGCAGGGGCAGGAATACGGGCAAACAGCAGGATCTGGGCGTGACAACTACCGACACCCCTCCCCCAAAATAAAGAAGGAACATCTGATTCCTGCAGAGCATTGCACCACTGCCTGTCTGCAGAGCATGACCCCCACTTCTTACATCTAGGATTCCACTGCAGAGCATGTTAGTACAGTGTGTACAGCGACATATCCTACCCCATGCACTTACTGGTGTGGCTGCTGTAGGGTGGCTGCAGGCTGGTGAGAGGTGGGGCAAGCACAGCCACATCACACAGTTTTATATGCGGCGCCACCTATAGGACAGGGGGTTGTGTCTTGCTGCTGGGCTTTCCTATAGGCTCCTCGCCTGCACACTCCTTCACAGGGAGCCATTCAGTGGCAGCCAGGCTGGAGGAGGAGGAGTGGGACCTTGTAGTCCTTACTGTGGTGAAAGGTCATCGCCTGGGGGGGACTGGGACGATTTCACACCATGTACTCCATGCTGACAGACTAGACAAAGTTTTACACTGTATCCAGATCAGATGAGAGTCGCTGACTATCTGCACCCATATTAGGGGCGGATTCACACAATGCAACCACCATGTCAGCATTCAGTCTGTCAATGTTTACATACTGGTCCCGAGCAGCAATTGTGCACTACAAGGACCAAGTTCACACTTTGCAGACATGCTGAGTGTCATGGGGTGAGGATTGCAAATCCGCAGTATATCAATTGTTTCTGCCGATTCTCACCACAAATTTTGCCGTTTGCAATGCATAGAGTGAAATCTGCAGCAAAATCCATGGTAGAAAATTTCCGACATGTGTGGACTTATCTTAAGGCTGGGACTACATGACCGCCGTGCTGCCCTGTGACACTCACGTAAGTGAATGGTGACCCCACAGGTGCTGTGACTGTAAATCTTGAGTCTCAAAAAGATCGAGTCCTACTCAATTTTTCTGCATTTGCAGCATTGTCGAGGTCGCCGGGTGGTCCTGTCCACTTACATTGGTGAAGGAGCCATTGAACCACCAAAACCACTCCAAATTGTGCATTTTTTTCTTGCAAAATTACTGCAGATTTGGCTCAAACTTTACCGTAATCGGTGAAAATTGACATGCTGCGGATTTATGGTCTACAAC
This sequence comes from Leptodactylus fallax, assembly GCA_947044405.1. Classification (NCBI taxonomy): domain Eukaryota; kingdom Metazoa; phylum Chordata; class Amphibia; order Anura; family Leptodactylidae; genus Leptodactylus; species Leptodactylus fallax. Next base: position 57,385 of record CAMRHE010001103.1, read on the forward strand.
ACAGGTAAATTTCCACTGCAGATTGTGTCCGCAGGACACATGGAGAAGGTTTTGACCTTGGTAGAGATGACTCTGGATAATCTACATCTGGTCAGACAGCTTCACTCCTCCAGACAGCTATCCCCAGGGCAGCCTCACCATCCCCCATATGTGATGACTGGAGGAACCCAGCTGCAGCTTCTGTGAGTAGAGATAAAGCAGGACCTGCACATGACACGAGGGTCAATAACAGAATTAGGCATGACTTCTTGGTGTCTTGTTGTCCTTTTGGCATACATTTCACCCAGTGTTGGATTGAGATACCTCAGGCCCACCAGATGAAATGCTTCTGGGGGCTCACCCTCACACAACCCCCATGAATAGACCATAGCATCCATCAAATTTGGGTATCTTTTCTAGATGGTTACTGTGTCAGAGCTGGGGTCCACCGGAGGATCTTCTGTTACTGTGGTGGCTAACCCCAGAAGCGCAACTTGAACCTCAATGGAAAATCTGTGATTCGCCCCTACCTTCCATGTGCCATTGTGAATAGTGGTATGTCTTATGTGGCCGTGGGACCTTTTGGGCTCACACAGGTTCCAGGGCCTGCTAGCGACTGCTACCATTGTACCCGCTATAGCTACCCCACTGGCTATCCCAGCCAACCTCTTGGGCAAACTTAATACAACTTTAATAGCTGTTGGTCAGCCAATAGTGATTGCTCCCGATTCCCATGTACGCACGCCATCTGGTAGGTAGAGGGGAGTAAACCAGTGTCCGATCCAGATAACTTACCCCGCATATGGGTAAGATAGTCAGCCGGTCCCTCTAACAGATCGGGCTGACTTTTATGTATATGGGGCCTTCAGTCCCCAGATTGTAAACCAGTCCTATCAGGTGCCCAATTATCAGGTCGATTGTCGCCACTGGTAATCGGGCAGCCTAAGTGGCCATGCAAATGGCCGAGTCCTGTCCGGAAAAAATAATCCATATGTGGGCCGGATGTCCTGGACTGATCTTGGTCACGTGCACAGAACTCAGTTATCCTGAAGTGAGATCCCGAACAGCCCGATCGCTACTATACTAAAGTGATATAAAACTGTCAGTAGAAATCGAGAAAACGGCCCAAACATGGACGGTTCCATTCCAAGGATTATGGAGCATGTCCTATCCAGCTCTGTGAAAACAGCTCAGAATGGAACTGAACACCCTCCCCATTGAAATCAATGTAACATGGAAGGCACCCTGGATGTCACCCGAGTCCCTTCTGTTAAAATCAGAACCCTCCTGGCCTGCACAATGGGCCATGTGCAAGAGGCTGTACTGGGGCCAGAGTTTCTGGAGGTAATAAGCAAATTACTTACATTAGGATCACTTGGGCCATATAGTTGGTGTAAATGCAGATAGATAGGTTAGTGTAATCAGTACCCAGAATATCACCCCAGAACCACAGATAGATAGGTTAGGGTCAACAGAACCTATATACCTGCGGGGGGCTGGGGTGATAGGCTGGGCTCTGGTGACACTAACCTATCTATCTGCAGGGCTAGGGTGATATGCTGTGTTCTGGTGACACTAATCTATCTGCAGGGCTAGGGTAATATGCTGTTTTCTGGCGACATTAACCTATCTATCTGCAGGGTTGGGTGATATGCTGTGTTCTGGTGACACTAACCTATCTATCTGCAGGGCTAGGGTAATATGCTGTGTTCTGGTGACACTAACCTATCTATCTGCAGGGCTAGGGTAATATGCTGTGTTCTGGTGACACTAACCTATCTATCTGCAGGGCTAGGTTGATATGCTGTTTTCTGGTGACATTAACCTATCTATCTGCAGGGCTGGGGTGATATGCTGGTTCTGGTGACACTAACATATCTATCTGTAGGGCTAGGGTGATATGCTGGGCTCTGGTGACACTAACCTATCTATCTGCAGGGCTAGGGTAATATGCTGTGTTCTGGTGACATTAACCTCTCTCTGCAGGGCTGGGGTGATATGCTGGTTCTGGTGACACTAACCTATCTATCTGCAGGGCTAGGGTGATATGCTCGTTCTGGTGACACTAACCTATTTCATACCTCCCAACCGTCCCAGATTCTGCGAGAGAGTCCCGGATTGTGGGTCCTGTCCCGCGGTCACTGTCAGCAGGAGGTATGTCCCGGATTCAACCGTTGAATACAATGGTGAAGCAGGAGATGTCTGCAGAGAGCTCTTGCTTCTTCACCACTGTTCCCCTCTGCATGCTCCGGGAGCTGTAGATATGAGGTGATGACATCACTCACATTGCGCCTGCAGCTCCCTGAACAGTTCAGGAGAAGAGACAGCAAAGGGAGCAAGGTGAGTTGAGTATCAGTGATTTTATTATGCTAAATTTTGAGAGGGGACATTAGACTGGGGAGAGATAAAGGGGGACATTAAACTGGGGGCAGATGAAGGGGGCAATTAAACTGGTGGCAGATGAAGGGGGACATTAAATTGGTGGCAGATATAGGAGAGTAATTAAACTGGTGGCAGATGAAAGGGGGACATTAAATTGGTGGCAGGTGAAAGGGGCATTGAGCTGGTGGCATATGAAGGGTGACATTAAACTGCGGGCTGTTGGAGGAGGACATTAAACCGTGGGGGTAGCTGGAGGAGGACATGTCTGCCTCTAGTTGCTCCCAGTTTAATGTTCCCCTCCAGCTGCCCCAGTTTAAACTGGGGAATGAGAAAAGATACTTCATACTGTGGGGCAATTGGAGGGGAACATTATAATGTGGAGGCATATAATGTTAGGGTGACTGTAGGAGCATTATACTGTGTGGGGGCACAAAGAAAAATGGGTGAGAATGGGCGGAGTAACATATAAGTGGGTGAAGCTAAATTTGTTGCCTCACGCATAGCGCACCACACATTTTGTCCCTCTTTCTGTCCTTTGAAAGTTGGGAGGTATATCTATCTGCAAGGCTGGGATGATATGCTGGTTTTGGGACACAAACCTATCTATTTGTGGGGTTGGGGTGATAGGTTAGGGGGTCACCAGAGCCAGCATATGTCCCCGGCCCTGCAGATAGATAGGTTAGGGTCACCAGAGCCAGCATATCTGTCTGCATGGCTGGGGTGATATGCTGGTTCTGGTGATCCTAACCTATCTGCAGGGCTGGGGTGATATACTGGTTCTGTTGACCCTAACCTATATACAGTGGGGAAAAAAGTATTTAGTCAGCCACCAATTGAGCAAGGCCTGTAATTGACATCATAGGTAGACCTCAACTATGAGAGACAAAATGAGAAAACAAATCCAGAAAATCACATTGTCTGATTTTTAAAGAATTTATTTGCAAATTATGGTGGAAAATAAGTATTTGGTCAATAACAAACGTTCATCTCAATACTTTGTTCTATATCCTTTGTTGGCAATGACAGAGGTCAAACGTTTTCTGTAAGTCTTCACAAGGTTGGCACACACTGTTGCTGGTATGTTGGCCCATTCCTCCATGCAGATCTCTAGAGCAGTGATGTTTTGGGGCTGTCGCTGAGTAACACGGACTTTCAACTCCCTCCAAAGGTTTTCTATGGGGTTGAGATCTGGAGACTGGCTAGGCCACTCCAGGACCTTGAAATGCTTCTTGCGAAGCCGCTCCTTCGTTGCACTGGCTGTGTGCTTGGGATCATTGTCATGCTGAAAGACCCAGCGATGTTTCATCTTCAATGCCCTTGCTGATGGAAGGAGGTTTGCACTCAAAATCTCACGATACATGGCCCCATTCATTCTTTCATGTACACGGAACAGTCGTCCTGGTCCCTTTGCAGAGAAACAGCCCCAAAGCATGATGTTGCCACCCCCATGCTTCACAGTAGGTATGGTGTTCTTTGGATGCAACTCAGCATTCACTCTCCTCCAAACACGACGACTTGTGTTCCTACCAAACAGTTCTACTTTGGTTTCATCTGACCATATGACATTCTCCCAATACTCTTCTGGAACATCCAAATGCTCTCTAGCAAACTTCAGACGGACCCGGATATGTACTGGCTTAAGCAGGGGGACACGTCTGGCACTGCAGGATCTGAGTCCCTGGCGGTGTAGTGTGTTACTGATGGTAGCCTTTGTTACGTTAGTCCCAGCTTTCTGCAGGTCAGTCACTAGGTCCCCCCATGTGGTTCTGGGATTTTTGCTCACCGTTCTTGTGATAATTTTGACCCCATGGGGTGAGATCTTGCGTGGAGCCCCTGATGGAGGGAGATTATCAGTGGTCTTGTATGTCTTCCATTTTCTAATTATTGCTCCCACAGTTGATTTCTTCGCACAAAGCTGTTTGCCTATTGCAGATTCAGTCTCCCCAGCCTGGTGCAGGGCTATAATTTTGTTTCTGGTGTCCTTCCACAGCTCTTTGGTCTTCCACCATAGTGGAGTTTGGAGTGTGACTGTTTGAGGTTGTGGACAGGTGTCTTTTATACTGATAACAATGTCAAACAGGAGCCATTACTACAGGTAATGAGTGGAGGACAGAGGAGCCTCTTAAAGAAGAAGTTACAGGTCTGTGAGAGCCAGAAATCTTGCTTGTTTGTAGGTGACCAAATACTTATTTTCCACCATAATTTGCAAATAAATTCTTTAAAAATCAGACAATGTGATTTTCTAGATTTGTTTTCTCATTTTGTCTCTCATAGTTGAGGTCTACCTATGATGACAATTACAGGCCGGCCTCATCTTTTTAAGTGGGAGAACTTGCACACTTGGTTGCTGACTAAATACTTTTTTTCCCCACTGTATCTGCGGTGGGTGGGGTGATATCCTGGGTTCTGGTGACTCTCTCTAAGGTGATCCTACACCTTACAACATTGTGAACCAAGTACTCATTTGTCTGACAGTTATACATAGTGGGCCATACACATTTGTGGGTACATTGGATGCACTTAGTATGTGCTCGCCTCTCCTTGTGACCAATTTGCCGGTCTTCCCCCAGTGGCACGGACTCAGCAGAGGAGAGTATTCTGGTTAATGTGTCAGGACGTGTTTGTCAGAGAAGAGCAAAGTCCACAAATATTGTGACAGAGTCCTGGGATGAAGGGGGAGCACAGAAAGCAAGGAGGGAAAGTGAGTGCCTGCAGGGCACAGCAAAGAGCCTAGACTGGAAAAAGAAGCAATGGCGGACGTTGTAATTACAGATATGTCAGATGGACCGCCAAAAAGCCTGATTTACAGAGTAGTTGTACTCTGGACATGTCTGATTTAGTGACAACTTGCATTCTCCATGAAATAACAATTCTGGGGCATCTATTCGTAGCACGTTACATTGGGCCGTTCCTCTGTTATTCCTCCTGGAAAATTATAAAAAACTGAGAGCAGAGTGACACAATACCACCATACAGTGCTGGAATAGTACCCACATACAGCATACCTCCCAACATTCAAAGAACAGAAAGAGGGACAAAATGTGCGACACACTATGCGCGCAGCAGCAAATTTAGCTCCACCCACTTCTACATTGACTTTGCCCATTCTCATCCATTTTTCTTTGTGCTCCCACACAATATAATGCTCCTATAGTCACCCTAACATTATATGCCCCCACATTATAATGTTCCCCTCCAATTGCCCCACAGTATGAAGTCTCTCTCCTGGTGTGCAGTTTAAATTTGTGGAAACTAGAGGGGGACATGAAACTGGGGCCGCTGGAGGGTGACATTAAACAGTGAGGTAAGTTGGAGGGGGACCATAAATTAATGGCAGCTGGAGCGGGACATTAAACTGTAGGGGTAGCTGGAGGGTGACATTAAACTGGGGGCAGCTAGAGGCGGATATGTCCCCCTCCAACTACTCCCACGGTTTAATGTCCTCCTCCAGTTGCCCCCAGTTTAATGTCCCTTTCCATTTGCTTCCAGCTTAATGTCTGTGTCCAGTGAACCCCATTGTTTAATATCCCCCTCCAGCTGTCACCAGTTTAATGTCCCTCTTAATCTCCCCCGTTTAGTGTCCCCCCTTCATCTGCCCCCAGTTTCATGCTCCCCCTCCATCTGCCCCCAGTTTAAAGTCCCCCCTTCATCTGCCACCAGTTTCATGTTCCCCCTTCATCTGCCCCCAGTTTCATGTCCCCCCTCCATCTGCCCCCAGTTTAAAGTCCCCCCTTCATCTGCCACCAGTTTCATGTTCCCCCTCAGTTTGCCCCCAAAGTTTAACATAAAAAACGCTGATACTCCCCTCTCCTCGCTCCCCTGCTGCTCTGTCTGCAGTGTCAGTCATGGAGTGTTCTGGGAGCTGCAGGCGCGATGTGAGTGACGTCATCACATCGCGCCTACAGCTCCCAGGGCCGGAGCACACAGGGAGCACAGTGGTGAAGTGGGAGCTGTCTGTGGACGGCTCCTGCTTCAATCACCATTGTATTCAACTCATCTGTGTCCTCCGGACGTACAGTAGATGAATTGAAACTGGGACATACCTCCCGCCGACAAGGACGGTGGGACAGGACCCACAATCCAGGACTGTTCTGCTGAATCCGGGACGGTTGGGAGGTATGGATATAGTGACCATGCTCCTTATATATCTGGTTGCACCTTGACCACATTCTATACTTGCCAGAATGTCCGGGTTGTTCCTGTAATAAGAGGAAACCTTCTGGACTCCCAGAAGAGCAAATCTCCAGGTCCCTGGCAGCTCTCTATTAGCTCCTATGTGACACGGGCACGTGCACTATACAGACAGTGTGACACTGTCCTTTGGCTCTACAACATATTTTCAACTGTCCCAAATTTGCCAGGACTGTTCTACTATTTTGTAGGATTTGTGTAGATATGCAATTGATATACTGAATCCGTGCTCCAAAAACACTTGTTCCGGTCTACTTTGGGGCAGTCCTGGGGTGTTGGACTTAAAGGTCCCCATGGCCCCGGACCACAAAGCTTGGCTTCCTCGGGTCCCAGCACCTGCTTGACCACCAAAGCTGATGCTCTAATGGATAGGTGTGGGGACTTGAGCTCTCCACCTTACATACGGATCTGGGAGCCACAGAGAATAAAACACTCAGTTGTCTAAATGGGCCCCAGGGTTAGGCCCATCTGGAAGAGGTCTTCATGGGGCTATGGGAGAAGTGCAAGTTCTGTTTGCATTCAGCCTGCAAAGCAGGAGGACATACTGTGTGATCCAAGAGCTGGGCATATTTAGAGTTCCCAGAGACGGGGCAAGAAGGCCGAGTCCTTGCCCGAGAAGCAGGTACGAGTGCAATGGTACCAAGACTGGAGACAGCTGACAGCAATGATGGATGCACCAGGAAAGGTGGCCATCTTGGGAACCAAAGAGCTCAGCCAATAAGGAGGACCACAGATGAATGCTATTTCTGGCAATGGGCTTAGTCATCATCTTCACCGCTACGCTCCGTGTAATGGAAAGGGAAACTCCGTTTGTACAGTCCAGGCGGCTGCAGACGGAGATCTTGTTGTTAAACTGTTCCAAAAACTGATTTCTAGAATAAAGGGAAATTACTGTAGACATGGTGAAGTTAGGAGGCTGTACCAGGAGGCTACACCAGGAGTCTACGACCAGGAGGCTATACAGTACCAGGAGGCTGTACCAGGAGGCTATACAATACCAGGAGACTGTACCATGAGGCTATACAGTACCAGGAGGCTGTACCAGGAGGCTACAACCAGGAGGCTATACAGTACCAGGAGGCTACAACCAGGAGGCTGTACCAGGAGGCTACAACCAGGAGGCTACAACAGGAGGCTATACAATACCAGGAGACTGTACCATGAGGCTATACAGTACCAGGAGGCTGTACCAGGAGGCTATACAGTACCAGGAGGCTACAACCAGGAGGCTATACAGTACCAGGATGCTACAACCAGGAGGCTACAACCAGGAGGCTATACAGTACCAGGATGCTACAACCAGGAGGCTATAACCAGGAGGCTATACAGTACCAGGATACTGTACCATGAGGCTATACAGAACCATGAGGCTATACAGTACCAGGAGGATACACCAGGAGACTGTACCAGGAGGCTATACAGTACCAGAAGGCTACACCAGGAAGCTATACAGTACCAGGAGGCTGTACCAGGAGGCTACATCAGGAAGCTATAAAGTACCAGGAGGCTACACAAGGAGGCTATACAGTACCAGGAGGCTGTACCAGGAGGCTATACAGTACCAGGAGGCTGTACCAGGAGGCTACATCAGGAAGCTATAAAGTACCAGGAGGCTACACAAGGAGGCTATACAGTACCAGGAGGCTGTACCAGGAGGCTGTACAGTACCAGGAGACTACACCAGGAAGCTATACAGTACCAGGAGGCTATACAGTACCAGGAGGCTGTACCAGGAGGCTATACAGTACCAGGAGGCTGTACCAGAAGGCTATACAGTACCAGGAGGCTGTACAGTACCAGGAGGCTACATCAGGAAGCTATAAAGTACCAGGAGGCTGTACCAGGAGGCTATACAGTACCAGGAGGCTGTACAGTACCAGGAGACTACACCAGGAAGCTATACAGTACCAGGAGGCTATACAGTACCAGGAGGCTGTACCAGGAGGCTATACAGTACCAGGAGGATATACAGTACCAGGAGGCTGTACCAGGAGGTTACATTTGCAGGCAACATACTGAACTCAACTATGGCCATGTGTATAGGGCCGTAGAAATGAGCGGGTCAGTATAGTATCCGCAATTGCAAGTAATATACTGAACACAACTACAGCCGTGTGTATGGGGCCTGACCCTTTAGGGGGTTTCTCCTAACATGTTCCATCGAGCCGACGTTACTGTCATCCTGTAGAAGGAAGGTGACAATGTCAACCTGCAACGTGAAGAAACAGAGGCCTGCGTTTTGTGTCAAACTGGTTTTTCAGGCTTTCGAGCCGATATACAATTCAGTGAAAGGTTAAAGTGCAAATAAAATGAGCCTGGTCCGAGGTAAACATGTTATTGTGCGGGATGGGAATGCGGCCTTAGGGCAGATTCACACACTGCTTTTTTATGGCAGTTTTTGATGTAGCTTTTAGAGTCAATGACAGGGTCAGATCCAAAACTATAATTTTTGTAAGTTTCTGGTGCTGTGTGTGAATCTGCCCCTAGTCACACATGCTGGGGTTATTTTGGGGCAATTCTTTGGAGGCCAGCTACTGTAGTTCATGGCTAGGCTTGTTGTGCATGGATACTGGCTGCAAAAGGCGCAATAACAAATGTCACCTGGGGCAAAGACTAGGTGACTTGTGCTGGCGTCTTAAAGTAAGACTAGTAGTACACGTACATGCCAAAACAGGTTTAGAAAAATTATCAGTAGGCTTTGTGTAACTTGTGCCCATATTTGTGATCAATGCCAGGATGCCAATAAGGCTACATGGTGGCAGTAAACTGGGCTAAAGTGTCAGCCACAGGACTCCTATAATGATGACATCCCCAGTACTCCCATAACAGTGACTGCCCCAGGACCCCCAGAACAATGACAGCTCTAGTACCCTTATAACACATCACAGGACCAGGGGCGTAAATACCGGGGTAGCAGCTGCCACAGGGCCCGGAACATTATGGGGCCCGGAGCCCTGTGGCAGCCGATACTGCGAACCCCACAAACACTGCTATCATTATACTCCAGGGTCTTTTCAGACCCCGGAGTATAACGATTGGGGGCCCGGGGGAGGTGAGGGAACATAAAAAACACTGTAACTATGCTCCGCAGGCTTTGGGCCTGTTTGGTGACGTCCCAGACGTCAGCCGACGTCATTATGCGTTGCGACGCCGGCCTGACTCACACGAGATCCGGTCCAATGTTGAAAATGGCCGAAGTAGCGCACTGCAGTGCACCGAAGCCAAGAAGAGGTAAGTAGCATTGTTTTTTATGTTTGTATCCTACCCTGGGTCTCCGATCATTATACTCTGGGATCTGAAAAGACCCCAGAGTATAATAATCGTTCATGGGTGGTCCACAATGGGGCATAATACAGTGTGCAGGGGCCACTGTGGGGCATAATACTGTGTGCAGGGGCCACTATGGGACATAATACTGTGTGCAGGGGTCACTATGGGGCATAATACTGTGTGCAGGGGCCACTATGGGGCATAATACTGTGTGCAGGGGCCACTATGGAGCATAATACTGTGTGCAGGGGTCACTATGGGGCATAATACTGTGTGCAGGGGCCACGATGGGGCATAATACTGTGTGCAGGGGTCACTATGGGGCATAATACTGTGTGCAGGGGTCACTATGGGACATAATACTATGTGCAGGGGTCACTATGGTGCATAATACTGTGTGCAGGGGCCACTATGGCGCACAATAGTGTGCACAGGAATGCGGTTTGGGGGGGGGGGGGGCGTTTGTGTGGGGGGGGGGGCCCCCCCCCTTCTTTGGCCCCCCCGGGGGGCGGCCCAAAAGAAGTGCCCCCCCCCCCAACACAAAAAGGGGAGCCCCACACCCCCCCCCCAGGGCCCCCCAAAAAAAAATGTATAAAAAAGAAATTTGTGGTGGGGGGAGGGGGGGGAGCCCGAAAAAAAGGGGGGGGGGGGGGGGGGGGGGGGGGGGAGGACAAGACAACTGTAAGAGACAGCCAATGTTGTCCTAAGCTTCATTTGTCTGTATAAACTGTTAATGTTGAATGTATTTCTGTGATTCTGTTCCTTTAAGACAGCAGCCATTGTAATTGTGACATGATGCTGGAGTGACTTCCCCCCCCCCCTTTTATGTCAGCTTGCCTGTTCTGCAGACAGAATGTGAGCAGAGAAGCAGGAAGTGACGAGACAGAGAGCAGCAGCCATCTTAGCAAGTGTTGTATTGAACTGGTGTGGAGATTTTTCTGTACAGCTAAGCTGTATCTTGGTCCAGAGACAAACAGAGTGTAAAGAGACAACAGGACTAGTGAGTCCACGTGAAAGGAACTGTGCTCAGTGGCTGATCAGTGAGACTGACATTGTGACTGTGTATATGGATACCACAGATAGAGACTCGCAGTGCTGTTGATGTACTGGACGGCACCTGCTAAACCCCGGCTTACAACCCAGCTCAGTGTATGGATTCGGCAGGACTGTCAGTGTGCTGAGTGGAATCTGCTGTTGGATTACATTGCATTCATTGGGTTTCCCTGTTAAAGAGGACTTCATTTCTCCCAAGATCCTGATAACAGTGAGGAGAGGACGCTTCACTATAAAAGAAAGGACCGACTTTGGGCCCCACCGCGCGCTTCTACGGACTGTAAGCGGTCCACCTGGACCACTGGGGAAAAGGGGGTGCACCCAAATGTGATGTCAGGGTCAGTTAGGGATAGTTTTGAGTATATTGTTCATTCAGTGTCCATACTGCAGAAGTGGACAGAGTAAAAGTAGAAACCATTGCAGAATTTGCCTTGAAATTGTTCATGCTATATTGTATATTTTGCTTGTCTTTATCCCTGTCATTTTACCTTCAAATAGCCTTTATTAACTTATAGTAAATATATATTCTTTTCTTGAACTACCGCGTGTGCGTTCATTTCTGGTTGCGGAGTCCAAACCACCTGCCTTGCTCTCGGTTCACAAATTGGCGTAGTCGGCAGGATCCGCTTACCAGAATGGACGGTGACGCACCCGTTCGGGAGAATGGTGCTGGAGGAAGAATGCCAGCAGGGGCTATAATGAGTCAGTTAGCTAAATTTGATGGCAATAATATGTCAGTGAGTATGTGGGTGGAACAGATACGAATGATACAGCGAATGTACCAGACCGCACCAGAAGTACTAGTAGAGCTAGCAATATTGACATTACAAGGGGATGCTAAGACCACGGTGATATTGAGGCCATTTGAACAAAGGCAGACATTTGAGCAAGTAGTCCAGATTCTAGAAACCATTTATGGAGAAACTGCATTGCTGGGGTCTCTGCAGGCTCAGTTCTTCCAGAGGGTACAACAGGAGAATGAAAGCCTTCCCCAATATGCAAATGCCCTACAAGAACTGCTCCGAGATATTCAAGTGAAGGAAAGAGGGGGCTCGCCAGCCTTCTGTAACCCTGATCGGACTCTCCGTGACCAGTTTGTCCTGGGGATACGTGACGGCAGTTTAACTGTGACTATGCAGGATTTTATACGACGAGAGACTGATGCTAAATTCCATGATGTACAGGTAGAGGCCATCTCCCGTGCCAATAGTATGTTCCCGAAGCCCCAGACCGCAGTTGGAGTTACTTTGTCACAGGGGGCTAGTTCTGGCTCAGAGACAGTAGAAAAGGGGACGGTTAAAGAAATTCTCACAGTAATGCAGAAACTGCAAGAGCAAATGGAACACTTGCACACCCGTTGTGATGAACATTCTATGAAAATTGCAGACTTCCAGAAAACTGGAGGTGAAAGGGTGAGCCATCCACACCCAGCAAGTCAGAATCACCCACCACCCCGCTGGAGGGGTGAGGATAGGACCTACCGAAGGGGTCCAAATCATTTAGTGCAGTGCTCAGGAGAAATCGAAGGGGCTTACCGAAGGGGCCCAAACAGATGGCCAGAACGACGGGAGATACGCTGCTGGGAGTGTGGACGGATGGGCCACGTTGCTGCTAGATGTCCAGAGCAGCGACAAACTTATGAGAGACCGCCGTTAAACTGAAGTCCCCTGCTGCTGTAGGGCGTGTAGTAGGGGAGACTGACAAGGAGACTATGTGGGGAGAATGCCCTAATGATGACCTGATCGCTGCAAGTCCTGTTATACAGGTGGAAATGGAGGGTATTCCGGTTACCGGGATGATTGACACGGGTTCCCAAGTAACGACCTTGAGTAGAGACTGTTATGAACGGTACTTCCAGCAACATGTGAAATATGATCCCCATACATTCGTACGAGTGGTCGCAGCTAACCAGTTACCAGTTCCAGTCGTGGGAGTGGCCTGGATGAATGTCCGGGTATGTGGCCAAGATCTAGGTAGGAAAGGCATTGTGGTGGTACAGGAGTCACATGAAGTAAAGGTCCCTGTCATTTTGGGGATGAATGTGTTAAAAGAATTAGATCAGATCCTCTTTGAAAAGAAAGGTCACGGTTATTGGAAAGAAACCACCACCCATCGGCCTACTCAAACAGCTTTCCAGCGGCTGATCCGGACATGTGGCTTACAGAAAAGTTCAGATGCACAGCGTCCTCTGGCTCGAATTTCAGTTCCTTTGCATACAAAAGTTACACTGCCACCCAGTCGGGAGACAATAGTGTCCATGCCCATAGGCACCTGTCGGAAACTAGAGGGCATAGCTGTGTTGGTAGAACCACTGCAGGCAGCTGAAGGAGGTGTTGATCCGCTAGTGGCCCGTTCCTTGGCAATAGTTCGCAATGGAAGAGTACCACTTCGATGTGTAAACACTCAGGACCAGAGTGTGGACCTGACCCCAGGGAGGCAGCTGGCTGACATCTATGTGACTCCGGAGGAAGTAAGGAAAGTAACTCCAATGCAGCTGAAGCCGACTGAAAGGGATGAGTGGACCGTAACTGTGTCCATGGGAGAAGATGAGGAACCCACCTCTGAATGGAATGGCCGTGCAATTCGAGAACAGATGAAGATGGATGCAAGTTCATGTTCTCTGGAATGGGTACAGAAGGTAGATGAACTGTTGTGGGAGAACCGAGCCGCCTTTTCACGGTATGCTGAAGATTTTGGATGTACCACAGGGATCTACCATGAGATTCCCACAGGAGACACCCCTCCAATTAGAGAGCGCTACCGACAAATTCCTCCACAGTTGTATCAGGAAGTAAAAGAACTGTTAGCTAAGATGCTACAGGGTGGGATCATCCAAGAAAGCCAGAGTCCCTGGGCAGCTCCTGTGGTGTTAGTAAGAAAAAAAGATGGGTCCATCCGATTTTGCGTAGACTATCGGAAGTTAAACGCTTGCACCGTACGAGATTCCTACCCCTTGCCACGGATTGAGGAGTCCCTCTCAGCGCTGGGGAGAGCCCGGTACTTCTCCTCACTAGATCTGGCTAGTGGGTATTGGCAGGTGCCGATGGCCACAAAAGACAAGGAGAAGACGGCATTCATCTTGCCCATGGGACTATACGAATTTAACCGGATGCCCTTCGGGTTGACAAATGCACCCGGAACGTTTCAGCGGTTGATGGAGAAATGTCTCGGTGACTTCAACTTTGAGTTCACTCTCATCTACTTGGATGACATTATAGTGTATTCTGCGACCTTTGAAGACCATCTCCACCAGTTGGGGCAAGTATTTCGAAGATTGCGGGAACATGGGCTCAAATTGAAACCCAGTAAATGTCGGTTGTTCCAATCTGAAATTGATTACTTGGGTCACCGCGTATCAGGAGAAGGGGTGAGACCATCAAGAGACAAGATAGCGGCTGTTCAAGATTGGCCAATACCGACTACCCTGCGAGAAGTGAGGGCGTTCCTTGGAGTAGCCGGTTACTATCGACGGTTTATTAAGGATTTCGCCAAGGTAGCAGCACCACTTAATGCTCTCCTACGAGGCACATCCGGTGGTCCAAAGAACCGGTCCGTGAAGTGGGGACTTGAACAGGAACAAGCCTTCCAGGCATTAAAGGATGCACTGACAACAGCCCCAATCTTGGCATATGCTGATTACCACTTGCCGTTCCAGCTGTATACGGATGCAAGCCTGTATGGTCTTGGAGCAGTGCTTTCCCAGCTTCAGGATGGCCAGGAGAGGGTCATAGCGTACGGCAGCCGGTCTTTGAGAGATTCTGAAAGAAACCCCGAGAATTATAGTTCATTTAAGTTGGAGCTGTTGGCACTGGTATGGGCCATGACCGAGAAATTCTCTGAATATTTGACCGGTGCTGAAGTTTTAGTACTGACTGACAACAACCCACTAGCTCACCTGGAAAATGCCAAGCTCGGGGCGTTAGAGCAGAGGTGGATAGCCCGAATGACTAAGTTCAATTACCGCATTAAGTATCGGTCCAAGACAGAGAACCAGAATGCTGACGGGCTTTCTAGGGTAACCGCCCAGACCCCCACAGTAGACGTGGATCATGACTTGGAGCATGTGGAGGTGCCCGACTTCAGCAGATTTTCACAGGCCTTGGCCGCCGCTAATCAGTTTGAGATGGAGGGGACTGAAACGGCTCCTTTCTTTGGTCCCTCACGACAGGAATGGGCACAGATACAACAGACCCATGAGGGGCTGGCACAGATGATCAAGTGTGTTGAGAAAGGCCAGAAGCCCTGTAGAGAGGAAAGAGAACGACTGACACGTGAGATATTATCTGTTCTGAGTCAGTGGGAAAAGTTGGAGATGAAAAATGGAGTGCTATGCCGAAAGGTCTATTTACCTTCTGAGATCGACATTCGATACCAAATTGTGGTGCCTAGTGAACTGGCTCGCTCGTTGGCAGTTGAGGCTCATAATAAGAATGGACATTTTGGTCATGAGAAGACCTTTCGTTGGTTACAGCGACTGATTTACTGCCCTGGTCTTTGTCAAATGGTCGAAGAAGTATGCCGCAGCTGTCGAACTTGTGAGATCCATAAGGCAATAGAACAGAGAGCTCCCCTGCAAACCATCGTGACCCAGGAACCTTTAGAAATCGTCATGATAGACTATCTAATGGTGGGCCCATCCAATAGCGGACACCAGTATTGCCTCGTAATGGTGGATCACTTCACCAAATTTGCGGTGGTAACCGCCACCAAGGACCAGACAGCTGAGTCAGCAGCTCGTGCTCTGTGCCAAGATTTCATTCGAGTATATGGGTGCCCTAAACGCATCCACTCCGACCAGGGTGCCTGCTTTGAGGGACACGTAATGAAAGAAGTTCAACGTATCTACGGGATAAAGAAGTCGCACACGACTCCATACCACCCTCAGGGAAATGGGGCCTGTGAAAGATTCAACAGAACTCTGCTACAGATGCTGCGGACTCTGGAGGAAGACAAGAAGTTACAGTGGCCTCAGTTCTTGTCTGAAATGGTGTGGGCCTATAACAATCAGGTCCATTCTACAACGGGGTACTCTCCTTATACACTTCTCTTTGGGCGGTCTGGGCGAAGTATAGGAGAATTACAGTTGAATGATGTGGATGGGTTCCCTCCGAGGGATCCAACCTCTTGGGTGCGGGCGCACCGGCAGAGACTTGAGACGATCCATCGATTGGTGCGGCAGCGCCTGCAAGAACATCCCCATCCTGATAAGACCCCAGTGCAAGAAGCACCATTGCAACCAGGTGACCTGGTGCTAGTTCGTGTCAAGAAACCCCAAGGGAAATTGGAAAGCAGATGGGAGGCTTTGCCGTATCGTGTTGTTGGCCGCAAGTATGCGAATGGGCCAGTGTACCAGGTCCAGAAAGAAGGAACTGATTGTGTTCGACTACTTCACCGAAATATGTTGCGCCTGTGTCATTCTGAAGGGACAAATCACGATGGGCCTGCCAATGTGAATGAGCTCCCACAGTCAGAGAATGGAGGTGCGGAATGGGCCTCCGACGAGGAGGATGATTGTTGGCCGATCCCTGTTCCTGGGGATGTTCCACCTGTGACTACTGTATCTCCGGCCTGTGCCCCCTCAGGTGCGGAATCCGCTGGTCCTTCTCAGCCCATAGCTGCAGCACCCCATAATATACCACCGGTCCTCAGACGGACCACTAGGCCAAATGCTGGTATTCCCCCTGTTCGGTATGCGCAGGATGAGTTTGTTTGGCCTGCCATACATCGGTATACTACCACCCTGTGCATAAAAGTACAACCCTCTGGATATACAGTCATAGGCAGGGACTGCCAATCTTAAAGTGGGGGGGAATATGTAAGAGACAGCCAATGTTGTCCTAAGCTTCATTTGTCTGTATAAACTGTTAATGTTGAATGTATTTCTGTGATTCTGTTCCTTTAAGACAGCAGCCATTGTAATTGTGACATGATGCTGGAGTGACTTCCCCCCCCCCCTTTTATGTCAGCTTGCCTGTTCTGCAGACAGAATGTGAGCAGAGAAGCAGGAAGTGACGAGACAGAGAGCAGCAGCCATCTTAGCAAGTGTTGTATTGAACTGGTGTGGAGATTTTTCTGTACAGCTAAGCTGTATCTTGGTCCAGAGACAAACAGAGTGTAAAGAGACAACAGGACTAGTGAGTCCACGTGAAAGGAACTGTGCTCAGTGGCTGATCAGTGAGACTGACATTGTGACTGTGTATATGGATACCACAGATAGAGACTCGCAGTGCTGTTGATGTACTGGACGGCACCTGCTAAACCCCGGCTTACAACCCAGCCCAGGGTGTGGATTCGGCAGGGACTGTCAGTGTGCTGAGTGGAATCTGCTGTTGGATTACATTGCATTCATTGGGTTACCCTGTTAAAGGGGGCTCCTTTCCCCCCAGGCCGGTAACAGGGGGGGGGGGGGGGCCCCCCAAAAAAAAAAGGGGGGCCTGGGGGGGCCCCCGCGCCCCCCCCCGGGGGGGGGGGGGGGCCCCCCGCGCGGGGGGGGGGGGGGGGGGGGCCCCAAGGGGGGGGGGGGGGGGGGGGGGGGTAGGGTTGGGTTTATTGTTTTTTTTGGGGGCCCACTGGGGAGGGGGGGGGGGAAAAAAAAAAAAAAACTGTGGAATTTGTGTGTAAATTTTTTTTTTTTTATATATTTTTTTTTTTTTTTTCCCTTTTTTTTTTACAAAAAAAATTTTTTAATAAGTAAATATATATTCTTTTCTTGAACTACCGCGTGTGCGTTCATTTCTGGTTGCGGAGTCCAAACCACCTGCCTTGCTCTCGGTTCACACAACCATAACAATGGCAGCCACAGGACCCCCATAATACCACCATATGGAGCACCATAGCAGCAATGACAGCAAGAACACCCAAAAATATTGGACCTGCCACAAGATCCTCATAGTAGTATCAGATTGGTGCATGGCATCCTGGGTAAGTGAATATTGTCCGTTATCTGCTGGAGTAATCCAGTAGTTAGCAGCCTAAAGTACCTCTGTAGGAGACAGTATGTTGTGTGGGGGCCAGTAAAGGGTCCCTTACTGTATGGGTGCCTATAACTGGGACAGTATACTATATGGGGACCAATAAAGGAGCAATACACCAAGGGGGAGTCAGTAAAAGGGAAGTTGTATCGTGTGAAGGTGTCAGTATAGGGGGATGTTGTAACATGTGAGGGGGGGGGGTGCACTCAAATGCTTGATCTGGGGCCCCATATTTCCTAGTTATGCCCCTGAGTGAAGGTGTTTGGGCATCTTCACTTTACCCACCATCATTAGTCGGCCGTGACAGACTTGTGGCAGTATTGTGTAAGTGGTAAGCACAACTGATACTCCATTACTGTGGAGGGGATTATCTACACGGAAACATTTTGGGACATTGGTGGCAGAATTATAACCCAGCCTGGCACATGGAGGGTGCAGTACACCGACTCTGCTACAGTATGTCTGTAGGTCTCACTGCTGCCTCATCACAATCATAGCATTCAAAGTCTGAACACCTCCTTATCACCCTGCCCTTTGTATCAAGCCCAGAGACTTGTTTGTTGGTGATAGGGTGCGAGGACTAGAAAGGGTTAAAGTCATCAATTCCCAGGGATCAGACAATGTACACATAAGACAATAGACCAGGCCCCACTTAGGGTGGGTTCACACTTGTGCCGGCACTCTGTCCGCCACGAATCCTACGTAAATGTCGGAAAACTGGAGAAGGAAAGGTTTGCGATGCTTTGCTTAAAAACCCATTCACTTGAATGGGTTTTTAAAGCAATGCGCGCGTGTGCGCTTACACGCTCTGCACCGCGAAGCCGTTTCTTTCGTCAGACACAAAGTCCTGCATGTTCGACTTTGTTTCCGATGAAAAAAACCGGCTTCGCGGCGCAGAGGGTGTAAGCGCACACCCGCGCATTGCTTTAAAAACCCATAGAAGTGAATGGATTTTTAAGTAAAGCGTCACAAACCTTTCCCGATCCAGTCCCTATCCAGTTTTCCGACATTTAGGTTGGATTCACAGCGGACGGAGTGCCAGCGCAAGTGTGAACCCACCCTTATCTGTACGCTCCTATGTGGTCAACCTTATGTAGACAAAGCTCAAACAAAAAATATCAAGTGGCAGCAGGGGGGTCAGGGCAGCATTTAATGGGTACATAGGTGATGATCCCTAGGCCCTCGGTTCTTAGCCTGTGGTACATGTACCCCTGTGTTTACATGTACCATCTCAAGGCTTGGGCTCTATCTACGGGTTGTAATACCACAGACAACCTATAGACATGTGTGGCGCTGTTTCTGGGAGAAAGCAGACATGAACTACAACCCCTTTAGGGGAAGTCCCAAAATCCTTGCTTGTCTAAGGACCCATCACCATGGCCTGCTGGTTAAGCATGCTTGGCAAGCGTTGGCATGTACAGTACCCCTTTTTAAGACCAGACCTCACCCTTAAGTTGTTGTGTCACAGCCTCACAGCGCATTGTGGTGTGGACTGGAATGAATATCCAGCAGCCATGACAGCTCCACGGGAAGCCTCTGGAAGTTAGCCAGTATGCCTAAAATGAGTTCATGAGGTTTGAACAAACATGACCATTTTCTTTTACCAGCAGCGCCCCTCTTGTCCATTGGCTATTTCTGGTATTGCAGCTCAATCCTATTAAAGTGAAAGAAATGTGACCTCAGAGTGGAACTATTAATGACAGAAAGGAGCCATATACAGGGCTTGTTTCACCTCACTGATCCCTGCCATTCTTGTTACTGGGTCTCTACTTCCTGCTAGGAAACGCCTTCTTTGCCAATCACTACCTGCGGGGTGTCATCCCTGCCTCCATGGATTGGCTGAACAAGTATTGCCTGTGTCTTGGGATTGGACCAGAGAGTAAGTAAGCGTCAGAACGAGAGGGTATGTTATGTAGCAGGAGCGCCATCCACTGCATAGTGGCGATTCTGGGGAACTGCAGTGCCGGCGCTCCTATTACCTGAATAGGAGAGGTGGTGCACACACCGCCCACCCAACACCAGTTTCCAGCACCCAGAGTCTATGGCAACAGCTGATCTGTGAAGGATCCCGTGGATAGGTCATCACTATGAAAGTTCAATTCTAGTGAATCCCATCCAGAAAAATACACACAACGGACACGCCGCGAATTCCAAAACTGTTGCAGTTTTGGAAATTGCAGCATGTCAATTATACCTACGGAAATGTTGGAGGTTTCCCTATAGGTATAATAGAAGCAGAAAGCAGACTGTGAAAAGCGCAGTGGGAAAATCCGTCATGCGTTGCTGCCACAGTTTTTCACGCAGCGCTTTTTTTTCTGCGGCCCGCTACATGGGACCTTAGTCTTAAAGGGGTTGTCCAGGCAAAAATGGACAACCCATTTAATGTTTAAATCAGCTGGGGGCTGTGAAAAAAAATAAAAGAAATTCATACTCCCCATTCCTGCACAGTCCGGTCTTCTCGGTCCTGTGCTGACGTGTGGCAGAAGTCCCAGCCACACGTGACCGCTGAGGCCAATCAGCGGCCTCAGCAAAGGGCATGCAATATCACTACCTGTGACATCATGGGTCTCTTGCTGAGGCCACTGATTTGCCTTAGCGGTCATGTGACTGCTGAGGCCAATCAGTGGCTTAAGCGGAACTCAGGAAGAGAACCGGGGAGAAAACGCCAGAGCAGAAGTCCCGGACCGCGCTGGGAGGACACCGGAGCACCGGGGACACATATGATTTTTTTTTTTTTTTATTATTTTTTTTCACCTTCCCCGGTATATTAAAAAAAAAAAAAAAAAATTCCCGGACAAGCTCTTTAAGGATGCTCCCAGTTTGGACTTTAAGGCTGAGGCTCCACGTTCCGGAAACACAGCTTTTTTTTGTTGCAGATTTTTCTGTGTTTTTTTTTTACCAAAACTAGCAGTCGATTGAGCAGAAGGGAGAAATATAAGAACTTCTTATATACACACGTGGACAATATTGTTGGTACCCCTCGTTTAATGAAAGAAAAACCCATAATGGTCACAGAAATAACTTTAATCTGACAAAAATAATAATATATAAAAATTCTATGAAAATGAACAAATGAAAGTCAGACATTGCTTTTCAACCATGCTTCAACAGAATTTTTTAAAAAAAGAAATCACATGAAACAGGCCTGGACAGAAATGATGGTTCTCTTAACTTAATATTTAGTTGCACAACCTTTTGAGGCAATCCCTGCAATCAAACGATTCCTGTAACTGTCAGTGAGACTTCTGCACCTCTCAGCAGGTATTTTGGCCACTCCTCATGAGCAAACTGCTCCAGTTGTCTCGGGTTTGAAGGGTGCCTTTTCCAGACGGCATGTTTCAGCTCCTTCCAAAGATGCTCAATAGGATTTAGGTCAGGGCTCATAGAAGGCCACTTCAGAATAGTCCAATGTTTTCCTCTTAGCCATTCTTGGGTGTTTTTAGCTGTGTGTTTTGGGTCATTATCCTGTTGCAAGACCCATGACCTGCGACTGAGACCAAGCTTTCTGACACTGGGCAGCACATTTCTCTCTACAATCCCTTGATAGTCTTGAGATTTCATTGTACCCTGCACAGATTCAAGACACCCTGTGCCAGATACAGCAAAGCAGCCCCAGAACATAACAGAGCCTCCTCCATGTTTCACAGTAGGGACAGTGTTCTTTTCAAGATATGCTTCATTTTTCCGTCTGTGAACATAGAGCTGATGTGCCTTGCCAAAAATTTCGATTTTTGTCTCATCTGTCCATAGGACATTCTCCCAGAAGCTTTGTGGCTTGTCAACATGTAGTTTGGCAAATTCCAGTTTTGTCAGTTTCAAGTTATTTCTGTGACCATTGTGGGTTTTTCTTTCAATAAACGAGGGGTAACAACAATTTTGTCCACGTCTGTATGTCCTATTCTTTCTGTAGCCATTCTTGGCTTTGGCTCAAAAATACACAGCAAAATCTGCAAGAAAAAAAGCTGCGTTTCCGCAACGTGGAGTCTCAGCCTAAGGGGGTATTCCAGTTACCTCCTATCCACAGTTGTTCTGGTTATGTGGGGACCTCAGATCATTATTATGGAGCATCTTGGGACATAAATATCATATAAATTACGTTTGTATATTTTTTAATTTACAGTTGTCATTTTTGACACTAAATTTCTGACATGTTGTATATGTTGATACATTAGTAGTCCCAAGTACTACCCTCACAGTATAGCCAGACCTTCACATACAGTCATATGAAAAAGTTTGGGCACCCCTATTAATCTTAATCATTTTTAGTTCTAAATATTTGGGTGTTTGCAACAGCCATTTCAATTTGATATATCTAATAACTGATGGACACAGCAATATTTCAGGATTGAAATGAGGTTTATTGTACTAACAGAAAATGTGCAATATGCATTAAACCAAAATTTGACCGGTGCAAAAGTATGGGCACCTCAACAGAAAAGTGACATTAATATTTAGTAGATCCTCCTTTTGCAAAAATAACAGCCTCTAGTCGCTTCCTGTAGCTTTTAATCAGTTCCTGGATCCTGGATGAAGGTATTTTTGACCATTCCTCTTTACAAAACAATTCCAGTTCAGTTAAGTTTGATGGTCGCCGAGCATGGACAGCCCGCTTCAAATTATCCCACAGATGTTCAATGATATTCAGGTCTGGGGACTGGGATGGCCATTCCAGAACATTGTAATTGTTCCTCTGCATGAATGCCTGAGTAGATTTGGAGCTGTGTTTTGGATCATTGTCTTGCTGAAATATCCATCCCCGGCGTAACTTCAAATTCGTCACTGATTCTTGTACATTATTCTCAAGAATCTGCTGATACTGAGTTGAATCCATGCGACCCTCAACTTTAACAAGATTCCCGGTGCCGGCATTGGCCACACAGCCCCAAAGCATGATGGAACCTCCACCAAATTTTACAGTGGGTAGCAAGTGTTTTTCTTGGAATGCTGTGTTTTTTTGACGCCATGCATAACGCCTTTTTGTATGACCAAACAACTCAATCTTTGTTTCATCAGTCCACAGGACCTTCTTCCAAAATGAAGCTGGCTTGTCCAAATGTGCTTTTGCATACCTCAGGCGACTCTGTTTGTGGCGTGCTTTCAGAAACGGCTTCTTTCACATCACTCTCCCATACAGCTTCTCCTTGTGCAAAGTGTGCTGTATTGTTGACCGATGCACAGTGACACCATCTGCAGCAAGATGATGCTGCAGCTCTTTGGAGGTGGTCTGTGGATTGTCCTTGACTGTTCTCACCATTCTTCTTCTCTGCCTTTCGGATATTTTTCTTGGCCTGCCACTTCTGGGCTTAACAAGAACTGTCCCTGTGGTCTTCCATTTCCTTACTATGTTCCTCACAGTGGAAACTGACAGGTTAAATCTCTGAGACAACTTTTTGTATCCTTGCCCTGAACAACTATGTTGAACAATCTTTGTTTTCAGATCATTTGAGAGTTGTTTTGAGGAGCCCATGATGCCACTCTTCAGAGGAGATTCAAATAGGAGAACAACTTGCAATTGGCCACCTTAAATACCTTTTCTCATGATTGGATACACCTGGCTATGAAGTTCAAAGCTCAGTGAGGTTACAAAACCAATTTTGTGCTTCAGTAAGTCAGTAAAAAGTAGTTAGGAGTATTCGAATCAATAAAATGATAAGGGTACCCAAATTTTTGCACCGGTCAAATTTTGGTTTAATGCATATTGCACATTTTCTGTTAGTACAATAAACCTCATTTCAATCCTGAAATATTACTGTGTCCATCAGATATTAGATATATCAAATTGAAATGGCTGTTGCAAACACCCAAATATTTAGAACTAAAAATGATTAAGATTAATAGGGGTGCCCAAACTTTTTCATATGACTGTAGGTCATCTCCCCTTATAAAGGTATGGGCTTTAGTCTAGAGTGGGTTAAGTCGCAGATACAGTGGGTACGGAAAGTATTCAGACCCCTTTAAATTTTTCACTATTTGTTTCATTGCAGACATTTGCTAAAAGCAAAAAAGTTCATTTTATTTCTCATTAATGTACACTCAGTGCCCCATCTTGACAGAAAAAAAACTGAAATGTAGATATTTTTGCAAATTTATTAAAATAGAAAAACTGAAATATCACATGGTCATAAGTATTCAGAGCCTTTGCTCAGTATTGAGTAGAAGCCCCTTCCTTTTGAGCTAGTACAGCCAGGAGTCTTCTTGGGAATGATGCAACAAGTTCTTCACATCTGGATTTGGGGATCCTCTGCCATTCTTCCTTGCAGATCCTCTCCAGTTCCGTCAGGTTGGATGGTGAACGTTGGTGGAGCCATTTTCAGGTCTCTCCAGAG
This sequence comes from Leptodactylus fallax, assembly GCA_947044405.1. Classification (NCBI taxonomy): domain Eukaryota; kingdom Metazoa; phylum Chordata; class Amphibia; order Anura; family Leptodactylidae; genus Leptodactylus; species Leptodactylus fallax. The sequence continues at coordinate 81,557 of CAMRHE010001103.1, forward strand.
ATGCTCAATTGGGTTGAGGTCAGGGCTCTGGCTGGGCCAGTCAGGAATGGTCACAGAGTTGTTCCGAAGCCGCTCCTTTGTTATTTTAGCTGTGTGCTTAGGGTCATTGTCTTGTTGGAAGGTGAACCTTCGGCCCAGTCTGAGGTCCAGAGTACTCTGGAAGAGGTTTTCTTCCCGGATATCTCTGTACTTGGCCGCATTCATCTTTCCTTCAATTGCAACCAGTCGTCCTGTCCCCCATAGCATGATGCTGCCACCACCATGTTTCACTGTTGGGATTGTATTGGGCAGGTGATGAGTAGTGCCTGGTTTTCACCACACATACCGCTTAGAATTAACGCTGTGTGAACACACCCTAAAACAGCCACTAACAAACTCCTATCTTGCGGGCATGGCTGCTGTACCATGAGGAAATGTCTAATATTTTAGATGTTCTCTGGCTCAGAATGAGGGTGGGGTGGGGGAACTGTACAGTGCCTTGCGAAAGTATTCGGCCCCCTTGAACTTTTCAACCTTTTGCCACATTTCAGGCTTCAAACATAAGGATATAAAATTTTAATTTTTTGGTGAAGAATCAACAAGTGGGACACAATCGTGAAGTGGAACGAAATTCATTGGATATTTTAACCTTTTGTAAAAAATAAAAAACTGAAAAGTGGGGCATGCCAAATTATTCGGCCCCCTTAAGTTAACACTTTGTAGCGCCACCTTTTGCTGCGATTACAGCTGCAAGTCGCTTGGGGTATGTCTCTATCAGTTTTGCACATGGAGAGACTGAAATTCTTGCCCATTCTTCCTTGGAAAACAGCTGGAGCTCAGTGAGGTTGGATGGAGAGCGTTTGTGAACAGCAGTTTTCAGCTCTTTCCACAGATTCTCGATTGGATTCAGGTCTGGACTTTGACTTGGCCATTCTAACACCTGGATACGTTTATTTGTGAACCATTCCATTGTAGATTTTGCTTTATGTTTGGGATCATTGTCTTGTTGGAAGATAAATCTCCGTCCCAGTCTCAGGTCTTTTGCAGACTCCAACAGGTTTTCTTCCAGAATGGTCCTGTATTTGGCTCCATCCATCTTCCCATCAATTTTAACCATCTTCCCTGTCCCTGCTGAAGAAAAGCAGACCCAAACCACGATGCTGCCACCACCATGTGTGACAGTGGGGATGGTGTGTTCAGGGTGATGTGGTTGTTGCTTTTACGCCAAACATCGTTTTGCATTGTGGCCAAAAAGTTCGATTTTGGTTTTATCTGACCAGAGCACCTTCTTCCACATGTTTGGTGTGTCTCCCAGATGGCTTGTGGCAAACTTTAAACGAGACTTTTTATGGATATCTTTGAGAAATGGCTTTCTTCTTGCCACTCTTCCATAAAGGCCAGATTTGTGCAGTGTACGACTGATTGTTGTCCTATGGACAGACTCTCCCACCTCAGCTGTAGATCTCTGCAGTTCATCCAGAGTGATCATGGACCTCTTGGCTGCATCTCTGATCAGTCTTCTCCTTGTTTGAGATGAAAGTTTAGAGGGACGGCCGGGTCTTGGTAGATTTGCAGTGGTCTGATACTCCTTCCATTTCAATATGATCGCTTGCACAGTGCTCCTTGGGATGTTTAAAGTTTGGGAAATCTTTTTGTATCCAAATCCGGCTTTAAACTTCTCCACAACAGTATCACGGACCTGCCTGGTGTGTTCCTTGGTCTTCATGATGCTCAGCCAATCACTTTCAGAGGCGGGTCAGCCCCATGGATAGTGATTGGCTGAGCGGCATTTCCTGCATGTCTAGAGGGACCAGGAAGTAGAGACCACCTGGGTATCAGCGAGGCTACGATTGATTCTTTTATTTTTTATGCCATTTTAAGCCATTTTTAAAAACTTTTACTCCCCAGAATCACAGATTATCACCTATCCACAAAGAAGCGTCTGACCGCAGGCAGCCCCACTTTTGGCCATCTTTGTCAGTCCCATAGACTATGACAGGAGCGGTGACACACACGTGAGATGGACCACTGTTCTAAAGAGCAAAAGGATCTGTGGTCGGCCACCATACACAACGGATGGTTGTTGTATTCAGCCGATAGACATCTAATATACATGGGCTTCTTTAGTCTCACCCCCATATATAGGGTGTATATAGTATATACCTGATCATCTCATTCTGACTGATAGTTTAGTCATCTGTATAAATCTTCTGCCATTGCCGAAACAGAATTAACCGCTCTATACAGTGACTTCCTGGTGTGACTTTTCTGGGCTTGTGTCTATACACAGCAGCCAGAGGAGGCGGAGCTACAGGAGGAGGAAGAAAGCGGCAGCCTGAACCAATGAGGATGCAGGAGGTGTGACTCAGACTACCTCACACTCCTGTAGTCACTGATCACAGCGCCGGCCAATGGGAGAGGAGACAAAAAGCAGCCAAGTAGCCAAATCTGGGACACTTACTGTATATAGGAAGTATCTAAGGCCTGAATTATATACCATTTCTGAGCTCCTGATCGGAGGCTTGCTTTAATATATATGCTCCGAGCACTTGTTCAGCAAAGGAACAAATCCCATTGGGGACAGGAGGGGGCGCTGTAACATGAAATTACTAGAGTTTTCCCTTATCTTTATAGACTGGAGAGAATGGAATACAGGGAAAGATAATACTGCATAATACTGACCCCCTAGAGATCAGGAGGAGCCGCCATGCCAGGTATAACAGGCTGCAGGCCACAGGATGACCCCACCCTAATGACCATGTTGTTTCAATACTGGAGTGTAGACATTTCATCAAAACAAACTGTATAGAAAAAAAAAGGAGCATAGTCCCCAAAAATAATGACTATAGCACCACAACTATCCACAGGTTGAGGCTGGTATTGCAATTCAGCCTCATTCATGATAAATTAAGACAAACTGCAATACCAGACACAAACAACGAACAGGTGTGTGGTGCTGTCTCCTTTAAACCTAGGAAGCGTTGGTTGCAGGGGGAGGGGGGGGCTTATGCACCAAAAAAATAAATAAATCACATTGCTTGTGAAAAATAAAAATTTTGATTTATTTCATTATAAATTAGGAGGTGACATGTGCAGAATATTCTGTGACAGACGTAATAACACAGGACTATAATATTCTATTGTCAATCCGCAATGTTTTCCCACTCCCACAATCACCAGATTATTTCGATAACTTTTTTCCTTAAATTTTTGGAAAAAAATAAATTGGAATAAAGAATCTCTTATTAATATGATGGGAAGAGATAGAAAAGTGTAAGAATGCACCTCCAAGTCTCCTCGCCCCATCCACGCCTCAGGCCTTTGGTAACGTGAGAGTGTCCATGATATGACGTGCAAAGGGAATTAACAGGAAGTTGGATGGGATTAGCTCACTAGACCACTAGGAGTAAGAAGGTCCCACTACGTAGACCACCAGGGATGCTGTAGGTATCCAGTATACTGGTTTATCACTTGCAGGGAGACCACCAGGGATGCTGTACGTATCAGGTATACTGGTTTATCACTTGCCGGAGACCACCAGGGATACCATTGTTGAACCGAAGCTAGACCACCTGGAATGTGGACACTAGCTTGCCAAGTATGTTGACTGGTGCCATTACCTGCTCTAGCCCACCAAGGATGACATTATTAACCCCTTCACCAAGTTAGACCACCTGGGATGTAAACATTATCTATACTATAGGCTGCCAAAGATGTTGGTATGTGCCCTTTACTGCTGTAGACCACCTAGTATGCCATCACTAACCCGAGCCTTCTCCAAGCTAGACCACCAGAGATGTGGCCACTGACTTCACTAGCCTGCCAAGGATGTGCCTTTAAAGGAGTCGTCTTGTTATGGACAGTTATCCCCTGTCCAGTGGATAGGGAATAAGTGTCCAGTCGCTGGGGTCTGGGTCCTCCAGTGATCAGGAGGGCGGTAATGCACCCACATCCTCATAGAAGTCAATGAATCACCGGTCAGGCAAGTGCACTGACTCTCCATTCACAAGGAGGCCTTAGGGGACAACCCCAAGGAATCTTGACATCAACCACTCCAATACACTAGATCACCAAGGATGTCATCATTAACCCCTTCACCAAACCCAAGAGTAGACACAACTTTTTGTCCTAGACTACCAGGGATACTGACATTAACCCTCTTAAAACCCTACACCACCTGGTTTTATTAACCCCCTTTCCAGTCCTAGAGGACCAGGGATCATGGCAAACTCTTCAACACACTAGGCCACCAAGGATAGTGGTATTAACCCTTTCAGTACTCTTCCAACCAAGGAAATTAGTGAACAGAAAGCCACAACTCCAAGATTATACCATTTTTATCCTGCCAGGCCTTCTAGCAACAAGCATGTCTGCAGTGACTCCATGCTCATGTGATACGCCATGTCACCTCAGCTAATTCCAATATAACACACCCAATATATTATAATATATAATACTCTTCTAATCTGCTGGGATCTGGTAACACTAACCTATCTATCTGCAGGGCTGGGGTGATATGCTGGGATCTGGTGACACTAACCTATCTATTTGCAGGGCTGGGCTGATATATTTGGTGACACTAACCTATCTGCAGGGCTGGGGTGATATGCTGGTTCTGGTGACACTAACCTATCTATCTGCAGGCCTGGGGTAATATCATGGGATCTGGTGACACTAACCTATCTATCTGCGGGGCTGGGATGATATGCTGGGATCGGGTGACCCTAACCTATCTATCTGCAGGGCTGGGGTGATATCTCAGCAACGGAGACAGTGATTTACAAGTGGAAAACACTGTATAATTTAAGGTTACCCTAACTCATCCATCTGTGGGGCTGGGATGATGTCCTGGGATTGGGCGACCCTAACCTGTCTATCTGCAGGTCTGGGCTGATATATTTGGTGACACTAACCTATCTGCAGGGCTGGGGTGATATGCTGGGATCGGGTGACCCTAACCTATCTATCTGCAGGGCTGAGGTGATATGCTGGGATTGGGTGACCCTAACCTATCTATCTGCAGGGCTGAGGTGATATGCTGGGATCGGGTGACCATAACCTATCTATCTGCAGGGCTGGGGTGATATGCTGATATCTGGTGACCCTAACCTATTTATCTGCAGGGCTGAGGTGATATGCTGGGATCGGGTGACCCTAACCTATCTATCTGCAGGGCTGGGGTGATATGCTGGGATTGGGTAACCCTAACCTATCTATCTGCAGGGCTAGGGTGATATGCTGATATCTGGTGACACTAACCTATCTATCTGCAGGGCTGGGGTGATATGCTGGGATCTGGTGACACTAACCTATCTATCTGCAGGGCTGGGGTGATATGCTGGGATTGGGTGACCCTAACCTATCTATCTGCAGGGCTAGGGTGATATGCTGATATCTGGTGACACTAACCTATCTATCTGCAGGGCTGGGGTGATATGCTGGGATCTGGTGACACTAACCTATCTATTTGCAGGGCTGGGCTGATATATTTGGTGACACTAACCTATCTGCAGGGCTGGGGTGATATCCTGGGATCTGGTGACCCTAACCTATCTATCTGCAGGCCTGGGGTAATATCATGGGATCTGGTGACCCTAACCTATCTATCTGCGGGGCTGGGATGACATGCTGGGATCTGGTGACACTAACCTATCTGCAGGGATGGGGTGATATCCTGGGATCTGGAGACCCTAACCTATCTATCTGCAGGCCTGGGGTAATATCCTGGGATCTGGTGACCCTAACCTATCTATCTGCGGGGCTGGGATTATATGCTGGGATCGGGTGACCCTAACCTATCTATCTGCAGGGCTGGGGTGATATGCTGGGATCGGGTGACCCTAACCTATCTATCTGCAGGGCTGGGTGATATCCTGGGATCTGGTGACACACTCTCTTTAAGAAGTACAGCAGGTCAATGCAGTCAGAAAAGGTAAAAACAAATAAAAATAAATAGTTATATTGGTCTTCATTGGTTTTCTGCTGCTTTTCTATATTGTTCAGTTTGTCTGACTGTGCACAATGTAGATAAAGCTCTTACTATCCTATAAGAGTCAACAAGCTGGCTGCCTGCTGTTGACTGATCTCAAGTACTGGCTCTTTAGTGGGGCTAGTAAAGTGCTAACCCATGGATATCATAGCCGGGGGAAATACAGATGGCAAGCAGTGGACTGTTTAATGGCCAGTCAATAGACATGAACCCAAATACATGGACGCCAGCAGCATTTGTAGGCACACTGTGTTCCTGGCTCCTGGTATTTGTCAAGCTTGGACATTTTACAGTACACCGCCCCCTGCAGGTGCAGTTGCCTGCCATCAACCATAACAATAGACTCTCCCCTATTCAATGTACTACATGCAGACACAAGGTAAGAATAGGGGATCCATCAACAGCAGTCCGATGATGGTTTCCAGTTAGCAACGTGCATCTTCCTTCTCCATTGCATACAGTAACTCACAGGATATAGAAATGTTTACAGCAAATGTGTCCTGAGATGTTGCACATTAGCCTTAAGGGCACATGCACACGACCGAGTGTGCATCTGAGTTAGGACCAATTTTGCAGCAGAATGCAGGCCTAGTTCACTCACAGAACAGACCCTCGGAAACCACACTCGGACATGTGCATGGAGCCTAAAGGGTTGTGCAGGATTAGAACACGTTTCTTAGGAAGTGACATCATGTCTGTTGGTGACATGGCCATGCTGACGTTCAGTCTCATTCATTTTAATGGGACTGAGATGTGGCACTGTCATGTGACCAACGGACATGAGATCACTTCCTAAGAAGTAGAAAGCAACCATGTTTTCTAGTCCTGTACAACACCTTTAAAAAAATCTTTCAAGACTTGGTATTGATGGCTTATCCTTATAATAGGTCATCAATATCAGACTGATGGGGTCTGACACCCGACCACCTACTGATCAGCTCATTTTATGGAGCTGGTAGCAGGCGGCTCTGTACATTGTGTAGTGGCCACGCTACACCATTGCAGCTCAGCTCCCATTTTTTTGCAGGACTTGGCTTAGGAGAGGTCATCAATTGAAGATCAAAGGCCATGTGACAACGCATACATTGGTCACGTGGCCTGATAGAAGTTCAGTCCCATTCAAGTGAATGGGCTGAGCTGTGACAGCAAGGACAGCCACTATATAACGCATGGCAGAACTGAAGAGACTGATCACCTGAACACTGCAGCCTCTTCACACAGCTGATCAACTGGGGGCCTGGGTGTCAGACCCCTGATGATATTTAATTGATGACCTAAATCCTAGAATACCCCCTTTAAGGGTCGGAGTGCGGTGTGTTACGGAGGAGCCTTAGTGACATAATGGTCATATGCACCTTCAGCCGCCACCATGTGTGGATGTTCCATACAATCCAGAAATCTGGCAGAACGGGGGGGTGGAGAAAATCAGGAGCACCACATAGTAAGCGCCAGCTCCTATCCATATACACACAGGAGTCTAAAGGTCATTTAAAGTGACCAACCCCTTTAAGTATATGGGAGCCGCAATGGTGAAGAGTGGCCACTACACAGTGTACAGAGCCATTTGCTTACAGTCAGACATCTAAAGTTAAAGTGGCCACACCTATTAAATCTTACCTTGGCACGGCCACTACACCATGTAAAGGAGCACTCCGACTCCATACACTGTGGTGATCCTGCAGTGGGGTGCTGGTTGTCAGACACCCACTGATCTGACATTGACCCATCCCTAAGGATAATCCATCAATGTAAAGTCTTAGACAACCCCACGTTGGGACTGTTAAAAGTGATTCTGGACATGGCTTCTGGGTAGCCATTAGGACAAGTACATATGCCGGAGCCAAAAAATGGGAACAGGGTGCAGCTTTGTCCTGATTCTGAGCAAGCACAACTAAATCCTTGATTTGACCAGGGCACGTGAACTTACCCTTGATGCTACTGCTGTGCCATTTACCAGATTATTAGGCCTGTGTCAGTGGCGGGCTCCTGCTACCGTTTTGCCCTGAGGAAGGCGGGCAGGCATGGGGCTTTCTAGAATGTGCACCCCTCAAAAGAGTCTGAGGTGCCCCTAAAGTGATGGTTTGCTCACCCCTGACCTATGCAAAGTTATGGGCACCACTGCCTTCTCTTTCACATATCATGGCATGTACACCACGTCATTTTCAGTTATGCTCCACTCCGCACCTTTTACGTGTCCCCTGCCAATGATGGGCAAAGGAGCGCAGGTTTTGGTAGCATCTGCCCACTGATTCTCCATCATATCAGAAGAAGATCTGACTGGAGAAGGTTCTGGGGTTCACTAAATTAAATGTAGAAGTGCGCGCCTCCTATAGGCACAGCAGAGGATAGACATTGAACAATCATAACAGTTTCGGCTCATCTCCTTCGTATGACCCTCTGAGAGTAGAAAACATTCCCACATGTTTGACCAGGTTGGGCTCCAGCGCCCATGCCCTCTCCTTTCTTCTCCTAAGCTCATTGTACAGAGCAATATCCTTGGCATAACCCGGGGCACACTCAAGTTCCTCCAGATACTGCAAAGTCCTGCGGGCAGATGCTTCAGAGAACAGCATGGCAGGGGTGCAGCACTCTGTGGCGGGCACCACGTTGTAGAGAGCAGGAGACACCCTGCGCAGTTCTAACAGATAATGCCTACCTGCAAGCTCTGCCAGCAGCATGGCATAGACAGTCAAGGCAACATACACACACCAGCTAAACCGCGGCCGGTGAAACAGAACCGTGTACAGCCAAGTGAGAACTATGCCCAATATTCCTCCCAGGCCAATCCATTCCAAAATCCGCATAGGCTCTGGGCTCAAGTAGCCCTGCAATCTTTCTGGATGGTAAAGCTTTGCATACAGGCCTCCCCCTAGAGGTTCCTTGGGGAAACGCACTTGCACCAAATGGAAGAAGGCACTAAAAATATCCTTGAGTGGGACAGCGTCATCCTCAACCAGAAGGACATACTCCGGTGAGTACAGCTCCAGTGAGTGAGACAGGCAGTACGTATAGTCCTGCTTCTCCTGTTCAAAGCGGTTGGGGGCCTCAGCTACGCGTTCCGTCACATGGCGTGCCACCGACGGCAGAAGCTGGGAGAGGAGACAGGCATCAGTGTGTGCGTCGGGAAAAGGGTCCACGTTGCATACTAAAAGCTTAAAACCGGAACAGTCTGTGCCGCAGTCACTCAACCGATCGAGAAATCCAAGGGCAACTTGCAGGAGGTAATGATACTCAGTCCGGCGTCTTGTCGTAATGATGGTGACGACCAGGGGGGTACTGGTACCTGCGGGTGATGCCTTCAGACTCTCCACAGGCCTGTGGTTGCATGGCACAGACGTGTTATTGGGCCCTGAGGACACAAGCTGCTGAAAGTGTCTGAAGGCGTCATCTCCATCCTTCAAGTTCTGCTGTAAGAAATCTCGACTCAGCTGCTGGAGGTAGAGCCTGCGAGAAAACAGGGGCGAGTACAGGAGGCCACGGAAACAGAAAGATGCCAGGAGTAGGGTCAAGAGGAAGAGAGCCGAGAGGTGGAAGCAAGGAGTTCTGACCACCGCAGACCAGCGCATGGTGCGAGCTGGAGGTCACTCCATCAATATTCATCAGAACACCTCATGGGTCAGAGTTCATCATCTTCTCCAGGTCACTCATTTGCCCGCTTACAAACATATCTAAAGGTAAAGCAGAATCCCTGTAAAAGAAAAGTGAAAACTTAGTAAATCAGGATCAGAGTCATAAAAGTAATAATGGATTGTACAGACATGGCAATAATGTGACCAGGGTCTTGCTCCAACCACTCATTCCTCTATAAAAGAACCATCTATACTTAGAAAGTGTTGAGTAAGCATTTGGCACAGCGCCTCCAGAGGTTACAGCTTACAGTGCACATAGTGCCGCTCATTACACCACCCGTGTCAATGCAGCGTGATTTTGCAATGGTCATAAATACCGTAGAAGTTGTAAAAACTACTTATTGGGAGGAGCCATGACCTGGATCCAAGCCCAGAGAGGCCTATAGAAGGTGTGCAGGTGTAGGTAAAAAAGGAAAGCTCAGTATCCCCTAGGGTGGACAAAAAGGAGGAAGATGCCCGATGTTTCGAGAGCGGAAGATGAGATGGTACAGTACGGGGGAAGACGTGGAAGGACATGCATGTCCCATGATGGATGTAGTGTGATGGCTCCATGTTAGAGGGAAACACTTAAGTGTGTATAGACTAATAAGACAGAGAATGCAGCAGATGTTAAAATAAAATCAAAAAGTTACGCAAAATAGGCAAATACAGTATTGAACTAGTTGAACATGTCAAGGCGCAATACTTGTGTGCCATCTACTGTATACCCAGCATAAGTGCCAGGAAGAAAAAAAGGGCCTTCTACTTCCCCAGTAGTGACAGCAGCCCCCGCCTTCTACTTCCCCAGTAGTGACAGCAGCCCCCGCCTTCTACTTCCCCAGTAGTGACAGCAGCCCCCGCCTTCTACTTCCCCAAGAGTGACAGCAGCCCCCGCCTTCTACTTCCCCAGTAGTGACAGCAGCCCCCGCCTTCTACTTCCCCAGTAGTGACAGCAGCCTCCGCCTTCTACTTCCCCAGTAGTGACAGCAGCCCCCGCCTTCTACTTCCCCAAGAGTGACAGCAGCCCCCGCCTTCTACATCCCCAGTAGTGACAGCAGTCCCCGCCTTCTACTTCCCCAGTAGTGACAGCAGCCCCCGCCTTCTACTTCCCCAGTAGTGACAGCAGCCCCCGCCTTCTACTTCCCCAGTAGTGACAGCAGCCCCCGCCTTCTACTTCCCCAGTAGTGACAGCAGCCCCCGCCTTCTACTTCCCCAGTAGTGACAGCAGCCCCCGCCTTCTACTTCCCCAGTAGTGACAGCAGCCCCCCGCCTTCTACTTCCCCAAGAGTGACAGCAGCCCCCGCCTTCTACATCTCCAGTAGTGACAGCAGTTCCCGCCTTCTACTTCCCCAGTAGTGACAGCAGTTCCCGCCTTCTACTTCCCCAGTAGTGACAGCAGCTCCCGCCTTCTAATTCCCCAGTAGTGACAGCAGCCCCCGCTTTCTACTTCCCCCAGTAGTCACAGCAGTTCTCGCCTTCTACTTCCCCAGTAGTGACAGCAGCCCCCGCCTTCTACTTCCCCAGTAGTGACAGCAGCCCCCGCCTTCTACTTCCCCAGTAGTGACAGCAGCCCCCGCCTTCTACTTCCCCAGTAGTGACAGCAGCCTCCGCCTACTTCCCCAGTAGTGACAGCAGCCCCCGCTTTCTACTTCCCCCAGTAGTCACAGCAGTTCTCGCCTTCTACTTCCCCAGTAGTGACAGCAGCCTCCGCGTCTACTTCCCCAGTAGTGACAGCAGCCTCCACCTTCTACTTCCCCAGTAGTCACAGCAGTTCCCGCCTTCTACTTCCCCAGTTTTCACAGCAGCCTCTGCCTTCTACTTCCCCAGTAGTCACAGCAGTTCCCGCCTTCTACTTCCCCAGTTTTCACAGCAGCCTCTGCCTTCTACTTCCCCAGTAGTCACAGCAGTTCCCGCCTTCTACTTCCCCCAGTAGTACCAGCAGCCTCCACCTTCTACTTCCCCCAGTAGTACCAGCAGCCCCGCCTTCTACTTCCCCCAGTAGTACCAGCAGCCTCCGCCTTCTACTTCCCCAGTAGTGACAGCAGCCTCCGCCTTCTACTTCCCCAGTAGTGACAGCAGTTCCCGCCTTCTACTTCCCCAGTTTTCACAGCAGCCTCCGCCTTCTACTTCCCCAGTAGTCACAGCAGCCTCCGCCTTCTACTTCCCCAGTAGTCACAGCAGCTCCCGCCTTCTACTTCCCCCAGTAGTGACAGCAGCCTCCGCCTTCTACTTCCCCAGTAGTGACAGCAGCCTCCGCCTTCTACTTCCCCAGTAGTGACAGCAGTTCCCGCCTTCTACTTCCCCAGTTTTCACAGCAGCCTCCGCCTTCTACTTCCCCAGTAGTCACAGCAGCTCCCGCCTTCTACTTCCCCCAGTAGTAACAGCAGCCTCCGCCTTCTACTTCCCCAGTAGTGACAGCAGTTCCCGCCTTCTACTTCCCCAGTTTTCACAGCAGCCTCCGCCTTCTACTTCCCCAGTAGTCACAGCAGCTCCCGCCTTCTACTTCCCCCAGTAGTAACAGCAGCCCCTGCCTTCTACTTCCCCCAGTAGTACCAGCAGCCTCCGCCTTCTACTTCCCACAGTAGTAACAGCAGCCCCGCCTTCTACTTCCCCCAGTAGTACCAGCAGCCCCCGCCTTCTACTTCCCCCAGTAGTACCAGCAGCCCCCCTTCTACTTCCCCCAGTAGTACCAGCAGCCCCGCCTCTACTTCCCCCAGTAGTACCAGCAGCCCCGCCTTCTACTTCCCCCAGTAGTACCAGCAGCCCCGCCTTCTACTTCCCCCAGTAGTACCAGCAGCCCCGCCTTCTACTTCCCCCAGTAGTACCAGCAGCCCCGCCTTCTACTTCCCCCAGTAGTACCAGCAGCCCCCGCCTTCTACTTCCCCCAGTAGTACCAGCAGCCCCCGCCTTCTACTTCCCCAGTAGTGACAGCAGCCCCCGCCTTCTACTTCCCCAGTAGTGACAGCAGCCCCCGCCTTCTACATCTCCAGTAGTGACAGCAGCTCCCGCCTTCTACTTCCCCAGTAGTGACAGCAGCCCCCGCCTTCTACTTCCCCAGTAGTGACAGCAGCCCCCGCCTTCTACTTCCCCCAGTAGTAACAGCAGCCCCCGCCTTCTACTTCCCCCAGTAGTACCAGCAGCCTCCGCCTTCTACTTCCCCCAGTAGTACCAGCAGCCTCCGCCTTCTACTTCCCCCAGTAGTGACAGTAGCCTCCGCCTTCTACTTCCCCAGTAGTGACAGCAGTTCCCGCCTTCTACTTCCCCAGTTTTCACAGCAGCCTCCACCTTCTACTTCCCCCAGTAGTCACAGCAGCTCCCGCCTTCTACTTCCCCCAGTAGTAACAGCAGCCTCCGCCTTCTACTTCCCCAGTAGTCACAGCAGCTACCGCCTTCTACTTCCCCCAGTAGTAACAGCAGCCCCCGCCTTCTACTTCCCCCAGTACTACCAGCAGCCTCCACCTTCTACTTCCCCCAGTAGTAACAGCAGCTACCGCCTTCTACTTCCCCAGTAGTCCAGCAGCAGTTACCGCCTTCTACTTCCCCCAGTAGTACCAGCAGCCTCCGCCTGCTTCTACTTCCCCCAGTAGTAACAGCAGCCTCCGCCTTCTACTTCCCCCAGTAGTAACAGCAGCCTCCGCCTTCTACTTCCCCCAGTAGTAACAGCAGCCTCCGCCTTCTACTTCCCCCAGTAGTAACAGCAGCCCCCGCCTTCTACTTCCCCCAGTAGTACCAGCAGCCCCCGCCTTCTACTTCCCCCCAGCACCCCGCTACCCCCCCAGCAGCCCCCGCCTTCTACTTCCCCCAGTAGTACCAGCAGCCTCCGCCTTCTACTTCCCCCAGTAGTACCAGCAGCCTCCGCCTTCTACTTCCCCCAGTAGTACCAGCAGCCTCCGCCTTCTACTTCCCCCAGTAGTACCAGCAGCCCCGCCTTCTACTTCCCCCAGTAGTACCAGCAGCCTCCGCCTTCTACTTCCCCCAGTAGTACCAGCAGCCCCGCCTTCTACTTCCCCCAGTAGTACCAGCAGCCTCCGCCTTCTACTTCCCCCAGTAGTACCAGCAGCCTCCGCCTTCTACTTCCCCCAGTAGTACCAGCAGCCCCGCCTTCTACTTCCCCCAGTAGTACCAGCAGCCTCCGCCTTCTACTTCCCCCAGTAGTACCAGCAGCCTCCGCCTTCTACTTCCCCCAGTAGTACCAGCAGCCCCGCCTTCTACTTCCCCCAGTAGTGACAGCAGCCTCCGCCTTCTACTTCCCCCAGTAGTACCAGCAGCCTCCGCCTTCTACTTCCCCCAGTAGTACCAGCAGCCTCCGCCTTCTACTTCCCCCAGTAGTGACAGCAGCCTCCGCCTTCTACTTCCCCCAGTAGTACCAGCAGCCTCCGCCTTCTACTTCCCCCAGTAGTGACAGCAGCCTCCGCCTTCTACTTCCCCCAGTAGTACCAGCAGCCTCCGCCTTCTACTTCCCCCAGTAGTGCCAGCAGCCTCCGCCTTCTACTTCCCCCAGTAGTGACAGCAGCCTCCGCCTTCTACTTCCCCCAGTAGTCACAGCAGCCTCCGCCTTCTACTTCCCCCAGTAGTCACAGCAGCCCCCGCCTTCTACTCCCCAGTTCTCACCAGCCTCCGCCTTCTACTTCCCCCAGTAGTACCAGCAGCCTCCGCCTTCTACTTCCCCCAGTAGTACCAGCAGCCTCCGCCTTCTACTTCCCCCAGTAGTACCAGCAGCCTCCGCCTTCTACTTCCCCCAGTAGTACCAGCAGCCTCCGCCTTCTACTTCCCCCAGTAGTACCAGCAGCCTCCGCCTTCTACTTCCCCCAGTAGTACCAGCAGCCTCCGCCTTCTACTTCCCCCAGTAGTACCAGCAGCCTCCGCCTTCTACTTCCCCCAGTAGTACCAGCAGCCTCCGCCTTCTACTTCCCCCAGTAGTGCCAGCAGCCTCCGCCTTCTACTTCCCCCAGTAGTCACAGCAGCCACCGCCTTCTACTTCCCCCAGTAGTGACATTAGCCTCCGCCTTCTACTTCCCCAGTAGTGACAGCAGTTCCCGCCTTCTACTTCCCCAGTTTTCACAGCAGCCTCCACCTTCTACTTCCCCAGTAGTCACAGCAGCTCCCGCCTTCTACTTCCCCCAGTAGTAACAGCAGCCTCCGCCTTCTACTTCCCCAGTAGTCACAGCAGTTACCGCCTTCTACTTCCCCCAGTAGTAACAGCAGCCCCTGCCTTCTACTTCCCCCAGTACTACCAGCAGCCTCCACCTTCTACTTCCCCCAGTAGTAACACAGACGCCCCCCCGGGGGGGGCAGTTACCGCCTTCTACTTCCCCAGTAGTCACAGCAGTTACCGCCTTCTACTTCCCCAGTAGTCACAGCAGTTACCGCCTTCTACTTCCCCAGTAGTCACAGCAGCCCCCCCCCCCCCCCCCCCCCCCCCCCCCCCCCCCCCCTCACTCCCCAGTGCCACAGCAGTTACCGCCTTCTACTTCCCCAGTAGTCACAGCAGTTACCGCCTTCTACTTCCCCCAGTAGTAACAGCAGCCTCCACCTTCTACTTCCCCAGTAGTCACAGCAGTTACCGCCTTCTACTTCCCCCAGTAGTAACAGCAGCCTCCACCTTCTACTTCCCCAGTAGTCACAGCAGTTACCGCCTTCTACTTCCCCCAGTAGTAACAGCAGCCCCTGCCTTCTACTTCCCCCAGTACTACCAGCAGCCTCCACCTTCTACTTCCCCCAGTAGTAACAGCAGTTACCGCCCTTCTACTTCCCCAGTAGTCACAGCAGTTACCGCCTTCTACTTCCCCAGTAGTCACAGCAGTTACCGCCTTCTACTTCCCCAGTAGTCACAGCAGTTACCCGCCTTCTACTTCCCCAGCAGTCACAGCAGTGACCAGTTTACTAGGAAATGGGCCCTGAGCCATGTATACTGTACATTGTAAACTAGGGTGTGGCTATAATGACGAGTGACAGCCTGGAGAATGATTACGTCTATGTTCAGACACTGCAGTAGGTGAGCACAACCTGAAGCCACTCATAGAGGGTATATAGAGATTCTGAGGGGCTGTATACATCTATAGACCCCCCAAACACACAGAAATCCCCCGACATGCCACCTGTGCCCCATCTACATACAATGGGGGTGGGGTACGCCATACAACTTATCCTTGCAAGGAAATAAAGATTCAGAGGGTTTTGCCCAAGTAAGTGCCAAGTACGGCCATGACGTCTACTCCACTAGACGAGACAGTTAACCCTGGAGGTGCCATAATCCTAATCTGTAACACTAAAAATTCCATATGAACTAGTGAAAACCCTGCAGCAATTAAGGGGTTAACCAGCTATACTTGTATACCAGGGCCATAGGCGAGCCGAATAAGATGTCAGGCCTCTCTTACCTACTGTTATATATTCACCCAGGGCCGGGCAGCCTCCTTCTCTCCATCTAGCCGTCACTGGTACTGTTTACCTTCACACCTAACTCTATGCCAACCCTGCCGAGTCTCACACAACTTCCTGCCACCACCAACATGGCCGCCTCCAATCACCGACAAGAACTGCCGCCCTGACGTGTTAGACCTACGACGTCCTTTACCAACATGGAGGATAGAAGCTTTCGAAGCTATTACGTCACGCGCAGCGGACGCCTTTACCAAGATGGCCGCTGTAATCCCGCCTTGACAGACGCTCTATGGTTTCTCAGCACGTCACTTCCGCTTCCGGCGGCTGTTTTGGGCTTTGCTGTGTCTAGAGGTAAATGTAATAAAATGTCTTATATAAAAAGTGGGGTGGGGGTAAGGCCCGGGAGTCACACTGTACTCCCGGTGAGGGGAGGGGCGCGGGCGTTACTGGAAGTGTAGGGTGTGAATGGAGGGTCGTCCTCAGTCAGTGGAGCTGTCAGCTCTGCTACATCCTGTATGTGCGTACAGCAGTAATGTGTGTGTAAAGTATGTGGATGTCTATAGCTGTGTATGCGGGGGGTTATACTCCAGGCTAGTGATGGGGTGAGTAGTGATGGAGACTCCTCTCATCTGGGGCTGATGTGTTTACCAGTTTGGGGCAATATGTGCAGCCATCTTTGTAGAGAATTTAGAAGTACAAGGTACCACAGCACTGGGGCCTCAAGTAACAGCCATAGGGGCCCCCGGTAGCACACACAGTCCCTAGCAATAACCATAGGGGCCCCCGTAACACACACAGCCCAGAACCGTACAGGGCCCCCGTAACCACACAGCCCTTAGTAACCGACAGGGGCCCCCGTAACACACACAGCCCTTAGTAACGTACAGGGGCCCCCGTACCACACAGCCCTTAGAACCGACAGGGGCCCCCGTAACACACACAGCCCTTAGTAACCGTACAGGGGCCCCCGGTAACACACACAGCCCTTAGTAATAACCATAGGGGCTCCCGGTAACACACACAGCCCTTAGTAACCGTACAGGGGCCCCCGGTAACACACACAGCCCTTAGTAATAACCATAGGGGCCCCCGGTAACACACACAGCCCTTAGTAACCGTACAGGGGCCCCCGGTAACACACACAGCCCTTAGTACCGTACAGGGGCCCCCGGTAACGCACACAGCCCTTAGTAATAACCATAGGGGCTCCCGGTAACACACACAGCCCTTAGTAACCGTACAGGGGCCCCCGTAACACACACAGCTCTTAGTAACCCCCCGTGGCCACAGGGGCCCCCGGTAACACACACAGCCCTTAGTACGACAGGGGCCCCGATCCCCAGCCCATAGGGGCCCCCGGTAACACACACAGCCCTTAGTAACCGTACAGGGGCCCCCGGTACCACACAGCACAGCCCATAGGGCCCCGGGTAACCCACGTCCTTAGTAACCGTACAGGGGCCCCGGTAACACACACAGCCCTTAGTAACCGTACAGGGGCCCCCGGTAACACACACAGCCCTTAGTGATACCGTACAGGGGCCCCCGGTAACACACACAGCCCTTAGTAACCATACAGGGGCCCCCGGTAACACACACAGTCCTTAGTAACCATACAGGGGCCCCCGGTAACACACACACAGCCCTTAGTAACCGTACAGGGGCCCCCGGTAACACACACAGCCCTTAGTAACCGTACAGGGGCCCCCGGTAACACACACAGCCCTTAGTAACCGTACAGGGGCCCCCGGTAACACACACAGCCCTAGTAGTAACATAGGGGCCCCCGGAACACACACCCCCTAGTGACATAGGGGCCCCCGGTAACACACACAGCCCTTAGTAACCGTACAGGGGCCCCGGTACACCACAGTCCCTATCAATAACAGGGGCCCCGGACACACAGCCCTTAGTAACCGAGGTACACCCACACACAGCCCTTAGTGATGCCATAGGGGCCCCCAGTAACACACACAGCCCTTAGTAACCGTACAGGGGCCCCCGGTACACACACAGTCCCCCACAGGCCCCGTACCACCAGCCCTTAGTAACTATAGGGGCCCCCGGTAACACACACAGCCCTTAGTAACCGTACAGGGGCCCCAGCAACACACCAGCCCTAGTAACCGTACAGGGGCCCCCGGTAACACACACAGCCCATAGTAACCGTACAGGGGCCCCCGGAACACACACAGCCCTTAGTACCACAGAGGGGCCCCCGACACACACAGCCCTAGCACAGGGGCCCCGGTAACACACACAGTCCCTATCAATAACCATAGGGGCCCCCGGTAACACATACAGCCCTTAGTAACCGTACAGGGGCCCCGGTAACACACACAGCCCTTAGTGATAGCCATAGGGGCCCCCAGTAACACACACAGCCCTTAGTAACCGTACAGGGTCCCCCGGTAACACACACAGTCCCTAGTAATAACCATAGGGGCCCCCGGTAACACACACAGCCCTTAGTAACCGTACAGGGGCCCCAGTAACACACACAGCCCTTAGTAACCGTACAGGGGCCCCGGTAACACACACAGCCCTTAGTAACCGTACAGGGGCCCCCGGTAACACACACAGCCCATAGTAACCGCACAGGGGCCCCCGGTAACACACACAGCCCTTAGTAACCATACAGGGGCCCCCGGTAACACACACAGCCCTTAGTGATAGCCATAGAGGCCCCCGGTAACACACACAGTCCTTAGTAACCGTACAGGGTCTCCCGGTAACACACACAGTCCATAGTAATAACCATAGGGGCCCCGGGTAACACACACAGCCCTTAGTAACCGTACAGGGGCCCCGGTAACACACACAGCCCTTAGTAACCGTACAGGGGCCCCCGGTAACGCACACAGCCCATAGTAACCGTACAGGGGCCCCCGGTCACACACACACAGCCCTTAGTGATAGCCATAGAGGCCCCCGGTAACACACACAGCCCTTAGTAACCGTACAGGGGCCCCGGTAACACACACAGCCCTTAGTGATAGCCATAGAGGCCCCCGGTAACACACACAGCCCTTAGTAACCGTACAGGGGCCCCCGGAAACACACACAGCCCTTAGTAACCGTACAGGGGCCCCGGTAACACACACAGCCCTTAGTGATAGCCATAGAGGCCCCCGGTAACACACACAGCCCTTAGTAACCATACAGGGGCCCCCGGTAACACACACAGCCCTTAGTGATAGCCATAGAGGCCCCTGGTAACACACACAGTCCTTAGTAACCATACAGGGGCCCCCGGTAACACACAGAGCCCTTAGTGATACCAAGAGGCCCCCGGCCACCAGCCCTTAGAGGCCCCCGGTAACACACACAGCCCTTAGTAACCGTACAGGGGCCCCGGTAACACACACAGCCCTTAGTAACCGTACAGGGGCCCCGGTAACACACACAGTCCCTATCAATAACCATAGGGGCCCCCGGTAACACACACAGCCCTTAGTAACCGTACAGGGGCCCCGGTAACACACACAGCCCTTAGTAACCGTACAGGGGCCCCGGTAACACACACAGCCCTTAGTAACCGTACAGGGGCCCCGGTAACACACACAGCCCTTAGTAACCGTACAGGTGCCCCCCGGTAACACACACAGCCCATAGTAACCGTACAGGGGCCCCCAGTAACACACACAGCCCTTAGTGATAGCCATAGAGGCCCCCGGTAACACACACAGCCCTTAGTAACCGTACAGGGGCCCCGGTAACACACACAGCCCTTAGTGATAGCCATAGAGGCCCCCGGTAACACACACAGCCCTTAGTAACCGTACAGGGGCCCGCCGTCGGGGCCCCCGGAAACACACACAGCCCTTAGTAACCGTACAGGGGCCCCCGGTAACACACACAGCCCCTAGTAATAACCATAGGGGCCCCCGGTAACACACACAGCCCTTAGTAACAGACATAGGGGCCCCCGGTAACACACACAGCCCTTAGTGATAGCCATAGATGCCCCCGGTAACACACACAGCCCTTAGTAACCGTACAGGGGCCCTGGTAACACACACAGCCCTTAGTAACCGTACAGGGGCCCTGGTAACACACACAGCTCTTAGTAACCGTACAGGGGCCCCCGGTAACACACACAGCCCTTAGTAACCGTACAGGGGCCCCCGGTAACACACACTGCCCTTAGTAACCGTACAGGGGCCCCCGGTAACACACACAGCCCATAGTAACCGTACAGGGGCTCCCGGTAACGCACACAGCCCTTAGTAACCGTACAGGGGCCCCCGGTAACACACACAGCCCTTAGTAATAACCATAGGGGCTCCCGGTAACACATACAGACCTTAGTAACCGTACAGGGGCCCCTGGTAACACACACAACCCTTAGTACAGCTGTGGGGCCCTTGGCTACACACCACACACAGCCCTTAGTACAGCTGCAGGGCCCCTGGTTACATACACAGGCCCTAATACAGCTGCGGGGCCTCGGGTTACACACACATCCCTTAGTACAGCTGCGGGGCCCCTGGTTACATACACAGCCCTTAGTACAGCTGCGGGGCCCCTGGTTACATACACAGGCCCTAATACAGCTGCGGGGCCCCTGGTTACATACACAGCCCTTAGTACAGCTGCGGGCCCCTGGTTACATACACAGCCCTTAGTACAGCTGCGGGGCCCCTGGTTACATACACAGGCCCTAATACAGCTGCGGGGCCCTTGGTTACACACACAGCCCTTAGTACAGGTGCGGGCCCCTGGTTACATACACAGGCCCTAATACAGCTGCGGGGCCTCGGGTTACACACACAGCCCTTAGTACAGGTGCGGGGCCCTTGGTTACATACACAGGCCCTAATACAGCTGCGGGGCCCTTGGTTACACACACAGCCCTTAGTACAGCTGCGGGGCCCCTGGTTACATACACAGGCCCTAATACAGCTGCGGGGCCTCGGGTTACACACACAGCCCTTAGTACAGGTGCAGGGCCCTTGGTTACATACACAGCCCTTAGTACAGCTGCGGGGCCTCAGGTTACACACACAGCCCTTAGTACAGGTGCGGGGCCCTTGGTTACATACACAGCCCTTAGTACAGGTGCGGGGCCCTTGGTTACACACACAGCCCTTAGTACAGGTACGGGGCCCCTGGTTACATACACAGGCCCTAATACAGCTGCGGGGCCCCTGGTTACATACACAGGCCCTAATACAGCTGCGGGGCCTCGGGTTACACACACCCCTTAGTACAGGTGCGGGGCCCTTGGTTACATACACAGGCCCTAATACAGCTGCGGGGCCCTTGGTTACACACACAGCCCTTAGTACAGCTGCTGGGCCCCTGGTTACATACACAGGCCCTAATACAGCTGCGGGGCCCCTGGTAACACACACAGCCCTTAGTACAGCTGCGGGGCCCTTGGTTACATACACAGCCCTTAGTACAGCTGTGGGGACCCTGGTTACATACACAGGCCCTAATACAGCTGCGGGCCCCTGGTTACATACACAGCCCTTAGTACAGGTGTGGGGCCCCTGGTAACATACACAGGCCCTAATACAGCTGCGGGGCCCCTGGTAACACACACAGCCCTTAGTACAGCTGCGGGGCCCCTGGTAACACACACAGCCCTTAGTACAGCTGCGGGGCCCCTGGTTACATACACAGCCCTTAGTACAGGTGTGGGGCCCCTGGTAACATACACAGGCCCTAATACAGCTGCGGGGCCCCTGGTAACACACACAGCCCTTAGTACAGGTGTGGGGCCCCTGGTAACATACACAGGCCCTAATACAGCTGCGGGGCCCTTGGTTACATACACAGCCCTTAGTACAGCTGCGGGGCCCCTGGTAACACACACAGCCCTTAGTACAGCTGCGGGGCCTCGGGTTACACACACAGCCCTTAGTACAGCTGCGGGGCCCCTGGTTACATACACAGGCCCTAATAGAGCTGCGGGGCCCCTGGTTACATACACAGCCCTTAGTACAGCTGTGGGGACCCCTGGTTATATACACAGGCCCTAATACAGCTGCGGGGCCCCTGGTTACACACACAGCCCTTAGTACAGCTG
Organism: Leptodactylus fallax; assembly: GCA_947044405.1. Lineage (NCBI taxonomy): Eukaryota > Metazoa > Chordata > Amphibia > Anura > Leptodactylidae > Leptodactylus > Leptodactylus fallax. The sequence continues at coordinate 103,554 of CAMRHE010001103.1, forward strand.
CGGGGCCCCTGGTTACATACACAGGCCCTAATACAGCTGCGGGGCCCCTGGTTACTTACACAGCCCTTAGTACAGCTGCGGGCCCCTGGTTACATACACAGCCCTTAGTACAGCTGCGGGGCCCCTGGTTACGTACACAGGCCCTAATACTGCTGCGGGGCCCCTGGTTACATACACAGGCCATAATACAGCTGCGGGGCCCCTGGTTACATACACAGCCCTTAGTACAGGTGTGGGGCCCCTGGTTATATACACAGGCCCTAATACAGCTGCGGGGCCCCTGGTTAAACACACAGCCCTTAGTACAGCTGCGGGGCCCCTGGTTAACACACCCCCACCGGCCCTGTTAACATACACAGGCCCTAATACAGCCCAACAAACCTCACGCGCCACCCGCGGGGCCCTTGGTTACATACACAACTTTTAGTACAGGTGTGGGGCCCCTGGTTACATACACAGGCCCTAATACAGCTGCGGGGCCCTTGGTTACACACACAGCTCTTAGTACAGCTGCGGGGCCCCTGGTTACACACACAGCCCTTAGTACAGCTGCGGGGCCCCTGGTTACACACACAGCCCTTAGTACAGGTGTGGGGCCCCTGGTTACATACACAGGCCCTAAAACAGCTGCGGGGCCCTTGGTTACATACACAGCTCTTAGTACAGGTGTGGGGCCCCTGGTTACATACACAGCCCTTAGTACAGCTGCGGGGCCCCTGGTTACATACACAGCCCTTAGTACAGCTGCGGGCCCCTGGTTACATACACAGCCCTTAGTACAGGTGTGGGGCCCCTGGTTACATACAAAGCCCTTAGTACAGCTGCGGGGCCCCTGGTTACGTACACAGGCCCTAATACAGCTGCGGGGCCCTTGGTTATATACACAGCTCTTAGTACAGGTGTGGGGCCCCTGGTTACATACACAGCCCTTAGTACAGGTGCAGGGCCCTTGGTTACATACACAGCCCTTAGTACAGCTGCGGGGCCTCAGGTTACACACACAGCCCTTAGTACAGCTGCGGGGCCTCAGGTTACATACACAGCCCTTAGTACAGGTGCGGGGCCCTTGGTTACACACACAGCCCTTAGTACAGGTGCGGGGCCCCTGGTTACATACACAGGCCCTAATACAGCTGCGGGGCCCCTGGTTACATACACAGCCCTTAGTACAGGTGTGGGGCCCCTGGTTACATACACAGCCCTTAGTACAGGTGTGGGGCCCCTGGTTACATACACAGCCCTTAGTACAGGTGCAGGGCCCTTGGTTACATACACAGCCCTTAGTACAGCTGCGGGGCCCCTGGTTACATACACAGCCCTTAGTACAGCTGCGGGCCCCTGGTTACATACACAGCCCTTAGTACAGGTGTGGGGCCCCTGGTTACATACAAAGCCCTTAGTACAGCTGCGGGGCCCCTGGTTACGTACACAGGCCCTAATACAGCTGCGGGGCCCTTGGTTATATACACAGCTCTTAGTACAGGTGTGGGGCCCCTGGTTACATACACAGCCCTTAGTACAGGTGCGGGGCCCTTGGTTACATACACAGCCCTTAGTACAGCTGCGGGGCCTCAGGTTACACACACAGCCCTTAGTACAGCTGCGGGGCCTCAGGTTACATACACAGCCCTTAGTACAGGTGCGGGGCCCTTGGTTACACACACAGGCCCTAATACAGCTGCGGGGCCCCTGGTTACATACACAGCCCTTAGTACAGCTGCGGGGCCCCTGGTTACATACACAGCCCTTAGTACAGGTGTGGGGCCCCTGGTTACATACACAGCCCTTAGTACAGGTGTGGGGCCCTTGGTTACATACACAGCCCTTAGTACAGGTGTGGGGCCCCTGGTTACATACACAGCCCTTAGTACAGCTGCGGGCCCCTGGTTACATACACAGCCCTTAGTACAGCAGCGGGCCCCTGGTTACATACACAGCCCTTAGTACAGCTGCGGGGCCCCTGGTTACATACACAGCTCTTAGTACAGCTGCGGGGCCCCTGGTTACGTACACAGGCCCTAATACAGCTGCGGGGCCCTTGGTTACATACACAGCTCTTAGTACAGGTGTGGGGCCCCTGGTTACATACACAGCCCTTAGTACAGGTGCGGGGCCCCCCTTGGTTACATACACAGCCCTTAGTACAGCTGCGGGGCCTCAGGTTACATACACAGCCCTTAGTACAGGTGCGGGGCCCCTGGTTACACACACAGCCCTTAGTACAGGTGCGGGGCCCCTGGTTACATACACAGGCCCTAGTACAGCTGCGGGGCCCCTGGTTACATACACAGCCCTTAGTACAGGTGTGGGGCCCCTGGTTACATACACAGCCCTTAGTACAGGTGTGGGGCCCCTGGTTACATACACAGCCCTTAGTACAGGTGTGGGGCCCCTGGTTACATACACAGCCCTTAGTACAGGTGTGGGGCCCCTGGTTACACACACAGCCCTTAGTACAGGTGTGGGGCCCCTGGTTACATACACAGCCCTTAGTACAGGTGTGGGGCCCCTGGTTACATACACAGCCCTTAGTACAGGTGTGGGGCCCCTGGTTACATACACAGCCCTTAGTACAGGTGTGGGGCCCCTGGTTACACACACAGCCCTTAGTACAGGTGCGGGGCCCTTGGTTACATACACAGCCCTTAGTACAGGTGCGGGGCCCCTGGTAACACACACAGCCCTTAGTACAGGTGTGGGGCCCCTGGTTACATACACAGCCCTTAGTACAGGTGCGGGGCCCCTGGTTACATACACAGCCCTTAGTACAGGTGCGGGGCCCCTGGTTACATACACAGCCCTTAGTACAGCTGCGGGGCCCCTGGTTACATACACAGCCCTTAGTACAGGTGCGGGGCCCCTGGTAACACACACAGCCCTTAGTACAGGTGCGGGGCCCCTGGTAACACACACAGCCCTTAGTACAGGTGTGGGGCCCCTGGTTACATACACAGCCCTTAGTACAGGTGTGGGGCCCCTGGTTACATACACAGCCCTTAGTACAGGTGTGGGGCCCCTGGTAACATGTAGAGGCCCCCATATACACCCTCCTCTGATAATTAGGCAGCTGCAGGACCTGGTAAGGGTAGATATTCTCTGCAGGATACATCACCAGCTTGTGCACATCTTCTACATCTGACCACACTTTCTGTGCAGAAATTGGCAGATTTTAGTTTGGGCAGTTTGTCCTATTTTTTGTGGATTTTCATTCTAGGTTTCACCCCCTGAATCTGCAGCAAAGTCTGCTGCAACCTCCAGACTCGCAGCTAAGAGTGCAGCAGATGTTACCTATGATCTGTGCACGTGACCTAAGACTCGGGGTCCCCATAGAAGCTGACCTGTGACCTTACATCTGTAGTAGGTGAATTATTTCCCTCCAGATTCATAGGGTGATCTCTGCACCGATTGGCTGCAGCTCTGCAACAACATCCACTCCAAAAAGTGCACCATTTCTGTGCAGTAAAGTCTGCACGTCTAACACGGATTTTATGGCGAATGACCACAGATCTCGCCCTTATACACCCTGCAGAATGTGGATAAAATTCATGGAAATGGCGCAGAACCGCTGTGTTCATCTCTTTTCTTAGTTCCTGACCTGGTGGAGGTCGAGCCCCATATTTCTATTGGCTGAGATAGGAAAACCCCTTTAAATCCTATCCACTTTGCTGCAGCTGTAAATTGATGTAGATGGCACTATTATATAGGGGCAGTGGTACACACTGTATGGGGGTATTTGTAGATTGCACTATATAGGGGCAGTAGTACACACTGTATGGGGATATTTACAGATTTCACTATTATTTAGGGGCAGTGGTACACACTGGGGGTATTTATTAATGTATAGTTGTCTTTTTTGCCAGGCACACCTCTCTAGAACTCGGCGCGGCTTCTGCTGGGTATTCCAGGATGTCGGGTGCTGGTAGTAAGAGAGCAGCGGGGGATGCGGGCCCCTCTGGTCCCCCTGAAAAGAAGGCAGCAGTGGAGGATTCTGGGACCACAGTGGAGACTATAAAGCTTGGAGGGGTCTCCTCTACAGTAAGTCAGATGGTTCTGTTGGTCCTCTGGTTGTTTCTTTTCCCTACCCTGTTACTGACTTTGTCTGTGGCCTCTTCTAGGAGGAGCAGGACCTGCGCACCCTGCAGGTGAAGAACAAGAAGCTGGCCGGCATGTTGGACCAGAGACAGGCCATAGAAGATGAGCTGCGGGACCGCATAGAGACCCTGGAGAAGCGGCAGGCCACAGATGATGCTTCTCTTCTTATCATCAATCGCTACTGGAGTCAGGTCAGTTATGTGGCCTTACCTGACGCCCCTCTCTACTAAGCTAAGTGCTCATATAATACAAGATCTATGGGCAGGAAGGTTCTTTACATCCTGTGGATGGGGGAAGACATTCTTATTTATAGGGGTGGGCAACCTGTGGCCCCCTCTCTGCATTCCCGCCTTCATAACTGTTTACATTTTATTTCAATGTAGCTTTACGGGACCTTCTATTTTGTGGTACATAAGACTTTTTGATCAGTTTTTATTACTTTTTGTTTTTGAGAGGTGAGATGATCAGAAAACATGAATGCTGGCTTCTGAATTTTATCGTTAATCATGTAGAATAAATAATGTACTCATTTTATTTTAGGGGTTATTACAGCTATGGTGATACCAATTGTGTGCTTTTTATCGCGCTGAGCATATAGTTAACTCTCCCCAGTGCAATGTCCAGCGTATTGCAGGACATTGCCCTGAGGATCTAAGATCCCAGCTTCAAGTCCCATTGTGGGACATGTAAAAAGTAAAAAAAAAAAAAAAACGCACAAAAATAAGCAAATAATAAAAAGTTAAAAACAGCCCACCTTTACATTTATAAAATATATGATGTAAACAAAAATAAATAAACATGTTGGGTATCCCCACGTGCATATAAGCCCCCACTATCCAAACATAGCTTTATTAATAACGTACAGTGAACGCCGTGGAAAAAAAATACCACACTGCGCAAATTAATGTATTTTGGTCACTTTGCTTACCCCAATAAATAACAATAAAAAATGATCAGAAAGTCATACATACTGAACATTGGTACCTATAGAAAGTTCAACTTGCCCCGCAAATAAAGAGCCCTGACATATATCCATCAACCGAATAGTAAAAAAATATACGTGTCAGAATACGGTCAATAAGTGCCGATTTATTTGTAAAAGCTGTAAAACATGATAAAACCAATATAAATATGGTATAGTTGTAATAACTTACCAGACAAAGCTACCATGTCATTTTTATTTCAGAGGGACCGCCGTAAAAAAAAAATTCAAAAAAATGATGATAGAATTGTGTAATTTCACATGGTCCCTCCAAAAAACATTAATAAAAGTCCATGGTACATTATATGTACCCCAAAATGGTGGCAAATGAAAGTGCAACTCTTCACGCAAAGCATAAACCTTGCCATACCTATGTCGACAGAAAAATAGAAAAGTTATGAATTTTGGAAGGCGGGGAGGGAAAATATGAAGAAAGTTGCTAATCATTAACGTACAAACTATCCTGTGTCCTTAAGGGGTTAACCAGGAAAAGTCTATTTTCACTTTTTTTCAGCATTGACTGCAGCATGTGAGGGGTTAAATGGCAAGTATACTTTCTGGTTGATAATGGGGGTGATATCATAAACAAAAGTCCATGGTACCCCCTCCCCTGGGATCATCTGAAGTGACAGGAGAATAATAAAATCATTTCCTCCTCTCCCTGCATCATCAGCTGCTCGTGTTCTCCTACATACTGGTTAAAGTGAGGGCTGCGGGGTGTGTGGGTGTGTGGGCCGCGGGTGTGTGTGTGTGTGGGCCGCGGGTGTGTGTGTGTGTGGGCCGCGGGTGTGTGTGTGTGTGGGCCGGGGTGTGTGTGTGTGTGTGGGGTGGGGTGTGTGTGTGTGTGGGCCGCGGGTGTGTGTGTGTGTGGGGCCGCGGGTGTGTGTGTGTGTGTGGGCCGGGGGTGTGTGTGTGTGTGGGGCCGCGGGTGTGTGTGTGTGTGGGGCCGCGGGTGTGTGTGTGTGTGGGGCCGTGTGTGTGTGTGTGTGTGGTGTGTGTGTGTGGGGGGCGCGGGTGTGTGTGTGGGGCTGTGTGTGTGGGGCGGCGGGTGTGTGTGTGTGTGTGGGGCCGCGGGTGTGTGTGTGTGTGTGTGGGGCGCGGGTGTGTGTGTGTGTGGGGGGTGTGTGGGCCGCGGGGGTGTGTGGGCCGCGGGTGTGTGTGGGCCGCGGGTGTGTGTGGGCCGCGGGTGTGTGTGGCCGGTGCGTGTGTGTGTGTGGCCGCGGGTGTGTGTGCGCGTGTGTGTGTGGGGCCGCGGGTGTGTGTGTGTGTGGGGCGCGGGGGTGTGTGTGTGTGTGGGGCCGCGGGTGTGTGTGTGTGTGTGGGGCCGCGGGTGTGTGTGTGTGTGGGGCGCGGGTGTGTGTGTGTGTGTGGGCCGCGGGTGTGTGTGTGTGGGTGTGTGTGTGTGGGGGGCGGCGGGTGTGTGTGTGTGGGGGTGTGTGTGTGTGTGTGTGGGGGTGTGTGTGGGGCGTGTGTGTGTGTGTGTGTGTGTGTGTGGGGGGCCGCATGTGTGTGTGTGTGTGGGGGCTGGGGGGGGGCTGCGGGGGTGTGTGTGTGGCTGCGGGTGGGTGTTTGGGGCTCCGCTTTAACCAGTGATATTTCAAAATCCAAGAGGACTAAAGACACGATCTTGGGCATTTTTTTTTTTTTCTAATATTCTTGGGTTTAAAATTCCAAATTCCAGAGTTAGAGCCATTTAAAGGGATTGCCATCTCTGCAGTCTCCCTGGATGTATTTAGCTCAGGATAAACTGTAATGCACTTTGCTCAGAACCCAAGCAGGGCTTGTTCAGAACTATGGGACCAACTGCTGGGATTCACAGCCACCACTCCATTCACTTCTATGGGATTGATGGAGAAATAACGGAACATCAGTCCCGTATAAATAAATGGAGCAGTGGTCAAGTGCACTACCACTGCGTGCAGACATGGGACTAAGGGACCCTTGTTCTCGTGATCTGTTGGAGGTTCCAACAAGCTGACACTGTACAAAATCCCTTCATTTTGTGTGGAGGGTGCCCTCTAGAGCCTGAGAAAGGAGCAACAGTTACTTCCACATGTCATGACAAATTCCCCCTGTAGTGGGTGCTGCAGGAGGATAAAGCATCTGACCGAAACCCATTACCCTTAAAGAGGTTGTAGAGGTGAGTGGCGTATGAGAAATGATATAACAAAGGGGCCCTTTTATTAAGGCTGGCATGTAGTACGACAGTGCCAAGAAGACGTGTACTCCTCTATGTAATGTTGGTGCATCTTGGGTGGTCTGAGCACTTGAAGCAGATTTCAGCCATTATTTGCGCCAGTTGTCTGTGAAGCCTCACCCCTCTCTCCAGGCAAGTGTGGTGTAAGTGGAGGGGAAGTGTCTCAATTTTTGGCACAACATTGGCTGGTTGTTTTAAAAATGAAGGGTTTAATCGTATTTTCCTCCAGAAATTATTGTAAAATGTATTACAGCATCAGCTGACCCGGTGCAACCATATTTCCTTTTTACTATATACTGTCCGTTTACTTTCCACCTATTTAGTTTGACGAAAATATTCGCATCCTCCTCGGCCGCTACGATTTGGACCAAGATTTGGGGGAGTTTCTCAGTGAACGTAAAGCGTTGGCTATTCCGGAGCCCGAGCCAGACTCCGACAGTAACTCCGAGCGTAAGGACAGCGAAAGAGGTGAGAGAGCCTAGGGCCAATCCTAATATACCGAATACCAATCCTATGACCCGCCCCCTTCCTCCCCAAAGTGCATCCTTCCAGCTTCAGATTTGTGGTCTAATTCAGTTACAGCGTTGCCCAAAAAAGGGGGCTCTACATCTTCTGGTGGGTGTCCTGAGAAGTTAGGTTGTTCGTGTATTATTTTAGAGCATGTTTGCATATTAGGGAAAGAGAGTAAGCTGTTATACTTTGCTAGGTAAGGGTGAAAGGGGTCTTCCTGGACTTTGATACTGAGCTCCATTTCTTCTCTTAGGACAGTGACATCACATCCATTGGTTATATTGCAGGGCAGTCCCATTCAATTACATGGGGCTGAGCTGTAACACCAAACACAGCCAATATGCAATATAAGGCGCTGTGTTTGATAACTAGTGAAGAAGCCACAGCAATCAATACCATAGTCCCAGAATATCCCTTTAAGTTGTGTCGGATATATTTCCAGAACTACCACTAGGTGTCGCTGAGATATATGTGCTGGTTTCTCTGATCGATGTCCTTTTGCTTGCAGGGGATGGCTTGACGGAGTCGTCCTTCTCCTTCTTGGGCACTCTGGCCAGCAGCAGCAGTGAGGAGATCGAGTCTCAGCTGCAGGAGCGTGTGGAGTCGTCTCGCCGAGCCGTTTCCCGCATTGTGCTGGTGTACGATCGTTTGCACGCTCGGTTGGACCTTGTGTCTGCCAAGCTCAACAGCAATGGTAAGACCTTCATCACCAGCCGCACTGATCTAGGAACATCAGGTCTTGGATGGTGTCAGTGTGCACTACGCTATACACGCTTTGTTCTTTTCCGGTAGACTCAGCACAGATGGAGGAAGCCGTCAAAGAACTGAACTCTATGCTGACAAATGAGAACATGCGCCTGCAGGAAGTGTGCAAGCGGCTGCAGGAGAAGCAGCAGAACATGACCCAGGAGGTACGGAGCATTCTCATCTCTGACACTGAAAGTGAAGCCGCAAACTTTATTCACAGAACTCTAATATTAGAGGGGTTGACCTGCCCTTAGTATAGGTCATCAGTGTGTGATCGGTGGGGCTCTGACATTGTATTATATAGTGGCTGGGCTTGGTATTGCAGCTCTTTTACTAATCTCAGGAGCCGCTGCTGCACCACATGACCAGTGAACGTGGCATCATCTGCACAAGAAAGAGGCCACAGCGCTCATTAGCACCGCAACCTCCTCTAACAGCTGATCTGTGGCAGTTCCGGGTATTGGCCCCCCACCGATCACATATTGATGACCCATCCTAAGATTAATATGTAAGTCCCAGGTAACCCCTTTAACTAAACCTAGCAAAGTACACCTCCCTGTGACTTCTGCTTGTAGGTCAGCTAGTGATAATCCAAGAGGACATGGAAGGAGTACGGTAATGGGAAAAGATGGTCATATAGCTGTTGGCTGAAAGCCGCTTCTCCTGACTCCCCCAAACTCCTGCATTCATGGCTCAGCTGAGTGTGCATGTGTCCTGAATGAGAATGGACTCCTCTAGTTTCTGCTTAACTACCCTCAGAACAAAAGGATCAGGCTTGTTGAAATGCTACTGCTCGATCCGTATCTTTGCTCTTTGGGGGAAAGTTAGGACGCCCACCACAACCTCTGGGTCTTTCCACTGTTAATCTAATATGTCTGGACACCTTTATCATCCTTAGATACCCACCACCTACTTCATGCTGCTGGGTGCGCAATTGATACCCATAGATAACATCTGTATTTTTATGGTATTACTTGGTAGACCTTACCACCAGGTACCCATGCTGACCCACATTTGTAAGGGTGCATGGTGGATGTGTCACCGGCTACACTCTGCGTTCTCCCTCCAGTTCACCCAGCTACAGACACGTCTGGAGAATGCAGAGTCCCGAGTGTCCGTGCTGGACGGCCTTATCGAAGATCTGCAGTGGGACATTGATAAGGTCCGCAAAAGGGAGCAGCGGCTGAACAGACACTTGTCTGAGGTCCTGGAGAGGGTAAGAGACTGATGATGTCATCAGGTGGCAGCCACATGTATTCTTTGAACCCGTAATTAATAGATGTTCTCTTGACAGGTGAACTCCAAGGGCTATAAAGTGTACGGGGCAGGAAGCAGCTTGTACGGAGGAACAATAACCATCAACTCTAAGAAGGTGATGTATAGTACTTAGTAATGGACTGTCCCCTATAGGCAGTAAAGCAGCATGCTATGATTTGTTACTCTTGAGAAAGGGGAACAATCCCTGAAATGCGTAGTGTTATGGATTGAATAAAGCTTTTGTTAACAATACACGTCTGGACGAGCACAGTTCCTCCACTTTTACCCCAATCCCTCCTGGCTTGGGTTCTGGTCCTTCACTCTACATCTGTAGGCAGTAATGTGGCCTTCACTCATTCCTGTTGTTGGAGGGGTCAATGTATAGGAAATGACCACGATCATGACCATGATCTGACCATGATCTGCTCTTATCAATCACATACCATCACAAAGTCGGTGCCTTCCATTCCTCATTGTGTTAATGCCTCCTAATACCTGGATTTTACACAAGGGTGCATTCAGAGGGTATCATGACGTACCCTAAGAGCTGAGGCCTAACTTGATATTTCTGGGCTCCAGTGCATATACTGTGATGGGGCCCCTTTCTACCATGTGCCATGTAGATTATTGGTATATTTATGTGGCAGAGGGTCTTTTGGGGCCCAGGAGCGACTGCTACCTCTGCACCCCCTATAGCGACGCCCCTACCTAAGGGGTTCGGGATAGCTGAATCATACATTACAAGCAGAAACTGCAGGAAAACTAAAGCGGCAAAGTTGCACGTTCAGTGCAACAACACATTTCCTCTCTCTTTTCTACTCCAATGCTCCTCCTTTTGTGCTTTGTATCTGTATTTCTCTCTCTTGTGGGTATACATGCTAATATTTTAGGAGAAAGTAACTCGGATGTCACCTCAAGGAGATATAACCTGCTGTGTGTGAATAATAGTGACCTGCACAGAAGCAGATGTCTCCGATGTCTCCACAGTGCTCAGGAATAGGAGATCTCCTGCAGGTTCAGTGTATCATCTACATCACCCTGGTGCACATTGATCTCCATTGGAGCTGTGTACACCAAGCTATAGGGTATTCTTAATCCTCACTACTGACAAGGTTGTTCCATTGTTGCTGCCTTGGAGCTAAGATGTACATACACTTAGTACACTATGTCTGCCCCTTGTGGTGTTCTGGTATGTCTTTTATATTGGATTCTTGTCCAGCTTTAGCACAGAATTTTTCCTAGGCCTCTGGATCTTTTGTCATTTCTCAATTTTTACATTTCTGCTTCTCTTCCGTTTTCCTGCAGTTTGAGGAGATGACGTCAGAGGTCGATATGAATAAGGAGCTTGCAGTCAACCGTCTGCAAGAATTGGACAAACTGAGACAAGACCTGCAGGACGTGACAGCGGAGAACCAGGAGCTTCAGGTACTTTATTCTTCTGTGGTCTCATTGCTGGTGCACATGATGACTTGACATGTTAAAGGGGTTGTCCAGGACTATTAGATTGATTTCTGTAGCCTCTTCACTACTTGTGAAGCACAGCACCATACATTGTATAGTGGCTGTGCTTGATATTGCAGCTGAGCTCCATTTATTTGAATAGGACTGAGCTACAGTATCGTCATGTGGCCAATGGACGTAATGTCACTGGTCTGAGAAGAGGAAGAAGAGCGCATTATCATTTTCCCAAACAACCCCTTTAAGACGACTTTTACCTTCTTAAAGTATAGGGGTGACCCTTGTTTCTGTACGTACTTGTAACTTTGGGTACCTTTCCCACTTGACAAGTAGTCTCAAAATAAAATGGGGTGACAATACAGGAGAGTCACATAGTGACGTACTGTGTAATCTATAGGCAAGGTGGTCACTTTTATTTACTGGTAGACCGAACAGAAGGAGCAAGGTTTGTCCTGTAGTCTTGCCAACTTGAGAGATGTAAGTTGAAGCCTTTGGGCCCTAGTGCAGAATCTACAATGGGGCCCCTACCTGCCTTGTGCCATTTAGAATAGGAGTATATTTTATGGGGCAGGTGGACCTTTGGGGCACCCTAAGGGTCTAGGGCTCAGTAGCAACTGCTACCACTGCACCCCCTATACCTACACCCCTGCCCATTTTGAGATTGCTGTAGGCCACTTCCAGATATGAGAATGACCCCAGGAATATTTCATCCCTCTCCCATAAGAATAGCACTTATATGATTTCTGTCTCTACATTGCTGCCATCTGCTGGCCACATTCATTCATTATGTCTCCTCTAAACACAAGAAACATAAGTGTTAAAGCCGGCCTACTGGCGAGCAGGTAGGAGCCAGAGGGCTGTCTGTCACCCACCGCCATTATGTTACCACTTCTATCTCACATCCTCGATCTTCCTTTTACCATCAGGCTTTGCTAGCAAACGCTGTGGAGGAAAACGTGCGCTTGTCTCCAGAGTACCGCTGCATGCAGTCTCAGTTCTCCGTCCTGTATAATGAATCTCTGCAGCTGAAGGCCCAGTTGGATGAGGCGCGGTCGCTTCTACACGGGACACGTAGCAATCACCAGCGCCAACTGGAGCTTATTGAGGTGAGTGCCCTAAACCCAAAAAAACTTCTATAACCAGGAGGACTAAGGCTACATGCACATGACAGAGTGTTTTATCAGTGTGGTATCTGTGTTTTTCCTTTTAATAGATACCATATACAAAACCATGTATTATCCCAGGTCTGTATGGGGGATCAGAGGCAAAACTCAAGACTGGTCCTATTCCTTTCCATTCTTCAGTCTGGGATCATTAAAGGGGCTGTCCAGGACTTGAAGATAATTGATACTGATGGCCTATCCACAGTATAGGTCATGTGTATTAGATCGGTGAGAGGTCCGAGTGTCAGACCCTGACTAATCAGCAGATGTAGCCGCTGGAAGTTGTATATGAGGTATTTGACTAGAAGGAGCTTTGCTCCTATTTAAGTAAATGGGAGCGGAGCTGCAGTTCCCCGGCGGCACCACTGCAGTGTATGGAACTACATATGCTATTGTGAAAGATCCTCAGTGCGCCAACACCGCTGTGGTCACCCCTGAGTCTTCCTTCATATAAAAACCACACTCACCGCCAGTGAGTGTCGGGTTCACAAGATAAATACAAGACAAGCTTTCTAAATTTTATATATTTATTAACCCCTAAATGGGTCGGTATTAACATCTAACACATGCAGTTCAGAACAGATATGCAGATATATGCAAGCATTAACAGTTACTAGTTACAAGATACAGTACAATAAAAATAAAAAGGGAATAACATTGAAATAGTTACTTTACCACGCATCTCCTGGATGTGGCTCTATAGTCCAACACTCACACACGGCATGTGTGAGTAACCCAGTGGAGGCTTCTTGGCATGTAGCATTAACTTCCAGCATGTGGCATCAATCCAATAATCCAGCCTGCATGCTCTCATCGCAGTCTCTCAGCATTAGTCCAGTAGTCTCATCACAAAAAATCTCCTCATGGTGTTCTCTTGTAGTCCCAACACAAATCCCATAGCATAATCTCCTCATGGTCTGTCTGTAACAACTCTGTAGTCTGTGATGGTCTCAGCCCAATCTCCATAGCATAATCTCCATAGCATAATCTCCTCCCACAGACATCTTACCTCATCTTTTATACCCTTTATGCCACCTCCCAGAATGAGGTCATCGGCGGCAGCAAGTCTGATTGAATAATGCAATCAAGTCCAGATTCTTTGTATATGGCCTATCCAAGTGAAAGGATACAATGTTATCAGCCATATCTGATCTCCCTGCACAATGCATGTTTCTTTGATCACTCAGGACTGTATAGGAATACAATGGAGCCCTGCTGTGATGGATATAAAGCCCTATTGTTCCAGTGCTGCTACTACTGCCAATATACACCTAGGCTTATAGCTGCGCACAGTATGAATAAATGGAACTAGAGAGAAATACGCTACCCAGAGACCAAAATACCGCTCTGAATTATAACCATATTTAAGCAGAATCATCACAGCTATAAACAGCTTCTGTTCAGTACAACGTAGCAGTGGCGTCTGGAACTGCAGCCTCACTCACATTCAGACCTCTACCGATCTGAAAATGATAACCTATCGTGTGGATAGGGCATAAATATCAATTATCAGTTATTGAGATCCTGGACAACCCCTTTTAATTGTAATATATGGGCCTATGGTGGGCATGGACAAGCACACAAATACCATTAATGTGCTGTCCGTGTAGAGGAGGATGCGTATTTACATGTCTGAGGTATCTGCTGCCTTAGAAGGGGGAGCTATAGAGCTGACAGTGAAAATCAGGCCATATTCTCTGCTGTGGATTCTGAGGTTCCCCCCCCCCCCCAATTATCTTGCAGAGGGATGAGGTGGCCCTTCAGAAGAAGGTGCGGACAGAGGTGATTCAGCTGGAGGACACACTCGCTCAAGTAAGGAAAGAGTATGAGATGCTGAGGATTGAGTTTGAGCAGACCTTGGCTGCCAACGAACAGGCTGGTGAGTCCGATACATGTTTGGAGACCAAACATGATGTACTATTACATCAGGGGCAAGTACTAGTTAATGTGAAATGCTGTACTATTATGGCATGATGGAAGCTATTGAAAGCCTCCCTTTCAGCTGTCAGGGCTAACCTAGTAGATTCTGCTAGAGGCAGCGTCTAATAGGTTATCAGCCTAAGGCTGAAAGGTATAATGTACTGCAATACACAAGTGTTGAGGTGTATTACACTAGCAGTCAGGCTGCTATCTAGTGTTCAGGTTACATAGTGGGACTACAGAAGATAAAAAAATAAAGCAATTAAATAAAATAAATAAATAAATAAACTTTTCACATTATAAAAAGGTTTGCTATAGAAATTTAGATTGTGATTCCTATTGGGGGAAGGGACTGATGTAAGTGATGACAATCTGTATAATGATGTAGAACATGTTGGTGCTATAAAAATGAGTGAAATAAAAACTAAAAAGACACATTTGGTATCAAGGTGTCCATAACAACCCATAATATAAAAATAACACATTATTCATTGCACAGTGAATATAGTAAAAATTTGTTTAACCCTTTCCCGACATCCGCTGTAATAGTACGGCGGATGTCGGGTATTTAAATATGCTGGCTGCTCAGGAGCTGAGCGGCCATCGTAGCCGCCAGGTGTCTGCTGACCGAGGCGCCACTTTGCCGGGAATCGCCGGCACCCGGACCAGTTACTATGGCAGCCGGGAGCCTTAGGAAGGCTCCCAGGCCTGTCTCTCATTATCTTCTATTGTAGGCTGCTCTACAGGTGCATCTCAATAAATGAGAATATCTTTGAAACGTTCATTCGTTTCAGTAATTCAGTAATACAATCCATAATCAGCGTCTTCCATGATTGTGTGTCCTACTGAACCAGACTGAGGGACCATTTAAAGGCTTAGGAAACCTTGGCAGGTGACACTGAATTTACAATACTGAACTGAACTTACAATATTCTAATTTTCTTAGATTTTGGTTTTCATTACCTGTAATCCATAATCAACATTTACAGAAATAAAACACTTGAAATAGAAGACTCTGTGTGGAAAGAATCTAGAAAATATAGGAGGTCACTTTATTAATTACTGAAAGAAATAAACATTTAAAAGATATTCTAATTTATTGAGATGCCCCTGTATGCAGCCTGCAATAGAAGTACCGTTATTTTGCATTGGAATGCATTGCATTAGTGATCAGACCCCAAGGGGGGGGGGGGGTCGAACAAATGTGATTAAAAAAATAAAAAGAATAAAAAAATATATATAAAAAAATAAAATACTAAAAATTCAAATCACCCCCCTTACCTTAGAACACATATAAAAGTACTTCAATACTGTGAAACACATACACATTAGGTATCCCTGTGTCTGAAAACGCCCGGTCTACAAATCTATAAAAATATTTTTCCCATACGGTGAATGCAGTAGCGGAAAAAAAAAAAATTAAAAGCGCCAAACCGCTTTTTAGCTATTTTACCTCTGATAAAAATTTTAAAAACAGAAATACACAGAAAACGTACACAGAAATATAAAAAAAATTATGGGTGTCAGAATATGGCGACTTTTAGGAAATTTTTTTTTTTTTTTTGCAAAGATTAGATTTAGATTTTTGTTAAGGGGTTAAAATGTAAATAAAACTATATAAATTTGGTATCCCTGGAATCGTACCGAAACATAGAATACAGGTGACATGTCATTTTGGATGCAGAGTAGACGCTGTAAAAACGAAGCCCGCAAGAAAGTCGCACAAATGCACTTTTTCTCCAATTCCTCCCCCCAGTCTGAATTGTTTTTTCCAGCTTCCCAGTACATTGTACAGAATAATAAATGGTACCATTATGAAGAACAATTTGTACTGCAAGCATTAAGCCCTCATATGGCTCTTTGAACGGAAAAATAAAAAAGTTATGGGGTTCGGGAGACAGGGAGTCAAAAACGAGAATTGAAAAATGTCAACGGCGGGAAGGGGTTAAAAATGAAATGACAGAATTGTTGCTTTTGGCCCTGCCTCCTTACAAAAATTGTAATAAAAAGAGATCAGCGACTTGCGTATATACTCCAAAATGGTACCAGTAGGAATTTATATGGCAAAAAACAAGGCCTCAGCTCTGTCGAGGGGGGAAAAGTCTCAAGTATATGTGTGTG
>CAMRHE010001103.1:125000-221110 GCA_947044405.1 Leptodactylus fallax
TATAATGCCACCTAGTGGCCCCCACATTCTTTATAATGCCACCTAGTGGCCCCCACATTCTTTATAATGCCACCTAGTGGCCCCCACATTCTTTATAATGCAACCTAGTGGCCCCCACATTCTTTATAATGCCACCTAGTGGCCCCCACGTGCTTTATAATGCCACCTAGTGGCCCCCACATTCTTTATAATGCCACCTAGTGGCCCCCACATTCTTTATAATGCCACCTAGTGGCCCCCACATTCTTTATAATGCCACCCAGTGGCCCCCACATTCTTTATAATGCTACCCAGTTGTCAATGTAAAACATTCCCAGGAGTGATGATGGAGGAACATTGCTCTTTTTTGGTCTATATATAACCACCTCTGTCCACCAGAATGCATCTCCTAAGTCTAATGCTGCAGAGGAGTGTGCGGATCATGTCGCCCTTGTGTTTTTGGGGTGTGGGTTCTAAGTCCTGTCGGTTTTTGTTTCCTTTTCCTAGGCGGGTCCAGGAGTCCTTACGAGACATGAAGCTGCTCTTGGATATGTATCGCTCAGCACCCAAAGAGCAAAGGGACAAGGTGCAGCTGATGGCGGCAGAGAGGAAGAGCAAAGCCGAGGTAAGATAGCAGGCCGTGAACGCCATGACACCTCGATCTGTATGTATGTATGGATAGATCGTCATATCTCCTGCATTCTGTTCTGTTAGCTGGAAGAACTTCGCCAGCGGCATCGGGAGCTGGAGGAGAGAGAGCGCAGAGACAGCAAGAAGATGGCGGATGAGGACGCTTTACGGCGAATGAGGGCGGCAGAGGAACAGACGGAGGCCCTGCAGAAAAGACTGTCCACCGCCAAACAAGTGAGTGCAAGTCCAGGGACATGTAAGGCCGCATTCAACAATTGCACAAACTTTGTCACTTTTTGCCCTTTTCCGCTTCTCTCAGCACTTTTTAGCAGGAGGTAGTGGCGGGGTCTTTCACAGCCCAACAGACTTTGTATCCTTTACAGTAGCAGTAGGAGGTTGTTGCGCACAGAGAGATAAGATGCACCAAATTTATTAACAGAGGCCTTGTAATAAATTTACAAATTTGGCACATCTTAAGGTGGGTTCACATCTGTGTTGTTTGATCCGTCCTAGTAAACTGGCCTGAGTTCTGTAGGATATCTGTCCCAGTTCCTGACTGACGTACATTTGAATTCTGCTGCATGGGAGCATGCCAGAATTATTAAAGCGGTTTTCCCACAAGACACCGCTCCATTCAGTTCAATGGGAGCACCGGAGATTCCCCGAAGTGCACTGCTCGGCTATCACTTTTTACAAATGTGGGCTTAGGTAGTGGTACCATGGCCTGACTTATTTATTTTAAGTCATGGCAGAAAGCTGGTGCGAGTCATGTAACACAAATCTGCGCCAATTTCTGCCTGGTGTAGACTTCCATTCTGGGACCCGGACGTATGCCTGATTTGTTAAGAGGTCAGAGCCAGATAAACCTTGCACCACTTGGGATTTTAT
Organism: Leptodactylus fallax; assembly: GCA_947044405.1. Taxonomy (NCBI): domain Eukaryota; kingdom Metazoa; phylum Chordata; class Amphibia; order Anura; family Leptodactylidae; genus Leptodactylus; species Leptodactylus fallax. The sequence continues at coordinate 126,498 of CAMRHE010001103.1, forward strand.
TAAGAATGGCACATAAAGTCCCTCCATTTTGTCTTGTTATAAACAGATCACAGGGAGCCCAAGCAAGCAGCTGTAATCTGTTGAAGGTCCTGGCAGCAAGTGTACAGTTCCCCTACAGCGCCTCCACAAGGGATATCCGGCATTACATAGTTGCCTTTAAAATCAGTGAGCTGTTCATGTAATGCATAGACGAGTTGGGTTGTAAATGTTCACTACTCTGGTTAATAGCAAACAGTCCCATATCCAAGACCCTCCCCTAATAATTCAGAGTGATCAGATTTACATTGCAGAATTCCCTAAGTTGTTAGTAAGTATTGCTCTTTCCGACTGTTAGGAGGAGGAGGCTTTGCTGTCAGAAATGGACGTCACGGGCCAGGCATTTGAAGACATGCAGGAGCAGAATATCCGTCTGATGCAGCAGCTAAGAGAGAAGGATGACGCCAACTTCAAGCTGATGTCGGAACGGATCAAATCCAACCAGATCCATAAACTGCTGAAGGAGGAGAAGGAGGAGCTGGCGGATCAGCTGCTCACCCTGCGAACACAGGTGCTGTGAGATTAGGGCAATGGCACTAGATGGACATGGCAGATACACGAGCCATTGAGTCCTCTCTATAGAAGAGAACGAACCGGTCAGAACAAAGGCCGTGTATCCGAAACTCATCTCCAGCAGCTCCTGGCTCATCTGTAGCCAAGGAAAGTACACCTTTCTCCACAACTTCAAGGGGCTCCTGGCAATGAGTTTGGGATTCATATCAAGCAGATTAAGCTTCAAAGAAATCTGCTGAACAGACCGACAGGCCTTGGATCTTGTGCTGTCTCATGCACCTCTTTATTTCAGGTGGACGCCCAGCTACAGGTTCTCCGGAAGCTGGAGGAGAAGGAGCATCTGTTACAGAGCAGCATAGCCACAGGGGAGAAGGAGCTGACTCTGCGCACGCAAACACTGGATCTCAGTAAGCGCAAGGTAACAACACTCTGCTCACTATATATCTTATTATAAAGTGGTTTTCCCATGAAGAGAAGACCTTTCACCTGCTCCACATTCATCCTGCGTGCAGCCAGGCTGAATGTGGGTGGGGCCGGTGGTGATCGGCGCTCTCATTCACTGCAATGACACTAGTACTGGAAGGTCCTGCAGTCTTCTCTTTGTGGGAAAACCCCATTAATGACAAGTTATGTATGGTGACGACTAAGGTGCTCTACTCTGCTGTAGCTGCCTTTTTACTGGCTTTCGGGATCAGTCCTGTATGGGGTATTCTAATGGTGAGCAATGGAAGAACCTCCAATCCTGACTTATAAGCCCTTTAGATGCAGTGGTCAATGGCGACCACTAAGTGGTTTACTGATGGAGAGGATCACCTTGGTGTGCCCGATGGAGTGGGAGCTCAACCGCTGCTCGAGTGGTGGAGAAAGTCATGTCAGTAAGCCCTGTGGCATGATTGTGGGGGTGCCACTGGGTTACCATGACAGTCAGTAGCCTATGAAGAGCTCAGATCTTTGTTTTACACATTATTGGTGCCGGGATGGCATCTACAAAAGTCCCATAGAAGTAAATGGAGCATGTCCACACATGCGTACCACCACTGGATTCACATAGCACAGTCCTGGGGGTCCCGGCAGTCTAACCCTCAACAGTCAGACATTTATCCTGTGAATAGTGGGTAAGTGCCTAAAGGGGGAAACCGTGCCCATGTGCCATCTTTCTCTGCTCCTCTCTCCAACTCTTGTCCATTAGTTTAACCACTTAACATTTCTGCCCGAGCAGGAAAAGGGCAGGGTGTACTGCAGAGGGAACACTTACTAAAATGGCTCTAACTCCAGAAACACTAGGTCTAGGGCCCTGATCTTATTTTGAAGCCAAGAGTCTTACCTGTAGTCCCAGAGTTACCACTGGTTGAAGTGGGAGCTGTATATACTCGCAGCTCTCATTCCAGCCAGTGTGCGGGGGAACACCATGAACATTGTTTTTGATATCACCCCCTTTCCCCCACAATATCATTCAGAGAGCATATTGCCATTTAACCCCTTAGGTATTGTGGTCAGTATTGAGCTCAGCATCTAAGGCAGAAAAAGTTTTAGTAGTAATAATTAATGGAAAGAAAAAAAAAAAACTGACCTTATTTATTCTACACAATAAACTCCATCATCCCTAAAATTCAGATGCCAGAATAAACGTTTTCTGTTCATGTCACCTCTCAGAATCAAAAATAATAAAAACTGATCACTGAAATAACTTGACAATGACCATTGTTTCTACGTGTGTATTATTTGAACAGCGCTTTGTAAAAACCTTAAAAAAAAAAGGCCTATCCCTATATCCTCCCCCCCCCCCCCCCAAAAAAAAAAAAAAAATATTCAGTACTTTAATAAAATTCTTAATGGAAAAAAAAATATTCAGTACATTCTATCTACCCACAAAATACAAGGTCTCCTAAAGCTATATAGATTTACAATGTAAAAACGCAGGAACACAGAGGGAGGTAACATGTCACTGGTTTAAGGCTAAACTGTGTGAACTCTGGTGCCTTATGTGCATTTTAACCCTTTAGTGATTTAAGTGCCAGGAATATTTACCTGAGCCATAAATTCAAAATCTGCAATAAAAAAAAAAACATTACTTCCTGACTGCTTTATACTTATATTGCTTCTCATGTCATGGTTAATAATGTTACTTTTGTAGGCAATGGATGCGTCACAGCAGGCCGAGGAGCTGCGGGTCCAGCTGGAGCTGTCCCAGAAAAAACTGCAAGACCTTCGAGTGGAGATTATAGAAAACAGCGCAAGCCGGGAGAAGGATGCGTTTAACTACAAGAGAGCACAGGTAAAGCAGAGTCATACTCATGTGTGACATATGTCTGAGGCCTAACCTGAGTAATGTCATCTCAAGCAGTCAGAAAAATCATAAATGCCGATATCTGGGGGTCCCTGAGGTCTCCATAAGTGTCCCTCAGCTGCAGTGGAGAGGTGTCTGTCCTCACATATGGTGCTTTCTATTGAATTTTATTTGAGATATAGAAGGGGGCGCTGCGTGTGATGCTGCTCGTGTGACATAAAACAGGTACCAAGAAAGGGGCAAGTATTGTAAATTACCCGCGAGTTTTATGTCCTTTGCCTGCTGAAACCCCTCTGCATCGCTTCTTGTCCTTTCAGGAGGACATCTCCCGCCTTCGGAAGAAACTGGAATCTACCAAAAAGCCTGATCTCGTACCGACCTGTGATAAAATCCTGATGGAAGAGATCAAAGAGTGCAAGGTAACAAATGGCCAGCACTGGATCAGTGCCCTCTGCTGCTGCATTCTTGTGACAGTGCCTCCTGCTTTATAGTTGTTACGATGACCCCTGGAGTTGCTGTGGTGTTCTCTTGTGTTGAATAGTTGTCTTAGTGCTCTGTACTTGTTAAGGTGACTTTATAACAACTATACAACAGCATGAGGCAACGTGTGTTACCTAGCTGTTATTGGTGCCCCCTGGGATACCTAGCTGTTATTGGTGCCCCCTGGGTTACCTAGCTGTTATTGGTGCCCCCTGGGTTACCTAGCTGTTATTGGTGCCCCCTGGGTTACCTAGCTGTTATTGGTGCCCCCTGGGTTACCTAGCTGTTATTGGTGCCCTCTGGGTTACCTAGCTGTTATTGGTGCCCCCTGGGTTACCTAGCTGTTATTAGTGCCCCCTGAGTTACCTAGCTGTTATTGGTGCCCTCTGGGTTACCTAGCTGTTATTGGTGCCCCCTGGGTTACCTAGCTGTTATTGGTGCCCTCTGGGGTTACCTAGCTGTTATTGGTGCCCCCTGCGTTACCTAGCTGTTATTGGTGCCCCCTGGGTTACCTAGCTGTTATTGGTGCCCCCTGGGTTACCTAGCTGTTATTGGTGCCCCCTGGGGTTACCTAGCTGTTATTGGTGTCCCCTGGGTTACCTAGCTGTTATTGGTGCCCCCTGGGATACCTAGCTGTTATTGGTGCCCCCTGGGTTACCTAGCTGTTATTGGTGCCCCCTGGGTTACCTAGCTGTTATTGGTGCCCCCTGGGATACCTAGCTGTTATTGGTGCCCCCTGGGTTACCTAGCTGTTATTGGTGCCCCCTGGGTTACCTAGCTGTTATTGGTGCCCCCTGGGTTACCTAGCTGTTATTGGTGCCCCCTGGGTTACCTAGCTGTTATTGGTGCCCTCTGGGTTACCTAGCTGTTATTGGTGCCCCCTGGGTTACCTAGCTGTTATTGGTGCCCTCTGGGGTTACCTAGCTGTTATTGGTGCCCCCTGGGTTACCTAGCTGTTATTGGTGCCCTCTGCGTTACCTAGCTGTTATTGGTGCCCCCTGGGTTACCTAGCTGTTATTGGTGCCCCCTGGGTTACCTAGCTGTTATTGGTGCCCCCTGGGTTACCTAGCTGTTATTGGTGCCCCCTGGGTTACCTAGCTGTTATTGGTGCCCCCTGGGTTACCTAGCTGTTATTGGTGCCCCCTGGGTTACCTAGCTGTTATTGGTGCCCTCTGGGGTTACCTAGCTGTTATTGGTGCCCCCTGGGTTACCTAGCTGTTATTGGTGCCCCCTGGGTTACCTAGCTGTTATTGGTGCCCCCAGGGTTACCTAGCTGTTATTGGTGCGCCCTCTGGGGTTACGTAGCTGTTATTGGTGCTCTCTGGGGTTACCTAACTGTTATTGGTGCCCCCTGGGTTACCTAGCTGTTATTGGTGCCCTCTAGGGTTACCTAGCTGTTATTGGTGCCTTCTAGGGTTACCTAGCTGTTATTGCTGCCCTCTGGAGTTACCTAGCTGTTATTGGTGTCCCCTGGGTTACCTAGCTGTTATTGGTGCCCTCTAGGGTTACCTAGCTGTTATTGGTGCCCCCTGGGTTACCTAGCTGTTGTTGGTGCTCTTTGGGGTTACCTGGCTGTTATTGGTGCCCTCTGAAGTTTCCTAGCTGTTATTGGTGCCCCCTGGGTTACCTAGCTCTTATTGGTGCCCCCTGCGTTACCTAGCTGTTATTGGTGCCCCCTGGGTTACCTAGCTGTTATTGGTGCCCTCTAGGGTTACCTAGCTGTTAATGTTGCCCTCTGGGTTACCTAGCTGTTATTGCTGCCCTCTGGGGTTACCTAGCTTTTATTGGTGCCCCCTGGGTTACCTAGCTGTTATTGGTGCCCCCTGGGTTACCTAGCTCTTATTGGTGTCCCCTGGGTTACCTAGCTGTTATTGGTGCCCTCTGGGGTTACCTAGCTGTTATTGGTGCCCTCTGGGGTTACCTAGCTGTTATTGGTGCCCCCTGGGTTACCTAGCTGTTAATGTTGCCCTCTGGGTTACCTAGCTGTTATTGGTGCCCCCTGGGTTACCTAGCTCTTATTGGTGCCCCCTGGGTTACCTAGCTGTTAATGTTGCCCTCTGGGTTACCTAGCTGTTATTGGTGCCCCCAGGGTTACCTAGCTGTTATTGGTGCCCCCTGGGTTACCTAGCTCTTATTGGTGCCCCCTGGGTTACCTAGCTGTTAATGTTGCCCTCTGGGTTACCTAGCTGTTATTGGTGCCCTCTGGGTTACCTAGCTGTTATTGGTGCCCTCTGGGGTTACCTAGCTGTTATTGGTGCCCTCTGGGTTACCTAGCTGTTATTGGTGCCCTCTGGGTTATCTAGCTGTTATTGGTGCCCTCTGGGTTACCTAGCTGTTAATGTTGCCCTCTGGGTTACCTAGCTGTTATTGGTGCCCTCTGGGGGACCTAGCTGTTATTGGTGCCCTCTGGGGTTACCTAGCTGTTATTGGTGCCCCTGGGTTACCTAGCTGTTATTGGTGCCCTCTGGGGTTACCTAGCTGTTATTGGTGCCCCCTGGGTTACCTAGATGTTATTTTGCCCTCTGGGTTACCTAGCTGTTAATGTGTGCCCTCTGGGTTACCTAGCTGTTATTGGTGTCCCCTGGGTTACCTAGCTGTTATTGCTGCCCCCTGGGTTACCTAGCTGTTATTGGTGCCCTCTGGGGTTACCTAGCTGTTATTGGTGCCCTCTGGGGTTACCTAGCTGTTATTGGTGCCCTCTGGGTTACCTAGCTGTTAATGTTGCCCTCTGGGTTACCTAGCTGTTATTGGTGCCCCCTGGGTTACCTAGCTGTTATTGCTGCCCTCTGGGGTTACCTAGCTGTTATTGGTGCCCCCTGGGTTACCTAGCTATTATTGGTGCCCCCTGGGTTACCTAGCTGTTATTGGTGCCCCCTGGGTTACCTAGCTGTTATTGGTGCCCTCTGGGTTACCTAGCTGTTATTGGTGCCCCCTGGGTTACCTAGCTGTTATTGGTGCCCCCTGGGTTACCTAGCTGTTATTAGTGCCCCCTGAGTTACCTAGCTGTTATTGGTGCCCCCTGGGTTACCTAGCTGTTATTGGTGCCCTCTGGGTTACCTAGCTGTTATTGGTGCCCCCTGGGTTACCTAGCTGTTATTGGTGTCCTCTGGGGTTACCTAGCTGTTATTGGTGCCCCCTGCGTTACCTAGCTGTTATTGGTGCCCCCTGGGTTACCTAGCTGTTATTGGTGCCCTCTAGGGTTACCTAGCTGTTATTGGTGCCCTCTAGGGTTACCTAGCTGTTATTGGTGCCCCCTGGGTTACCTAGGTGTTATTTGTGCCCCCTGGGTTACCTAGGTGTTATTTGTGCCCTCTGGGTTACCTAGCTGTTATTGGTGCCCTCTGGGTTACCTAGCTGTTATTGGTGCCCTCTGGGTTACCTAGCTGTTATTGGTGTCCTCTGGGTTACCTAGGTGTTATTGGTGCCCTCTGGGTTACCTAGCTGTTATTGGTGCCCTATGGGGTTACCTAGCTGTTATTGGTGCCCCCTGGGTTACCTAGCTGTTATTAGTGCCCCCTGAGTTACCTAGCTGTTATTGGTGCCCCCTGGGTTACCTAGCTGTTATTGGTGCCCCCTGGGTTACCTAGCTGTTATTGGTGCCCCTGGGTTACCTAGCTGTTATTGGTGCCCCCTGGGTTACCTAGCTGTTATTGGTGCCCCCTGGGTTACCTAGCTGTTATTAGTGCCCCCTGAGTTACCTAGCTGTTATTGGTGCCCTCTGCGTTACCTAGCTGTTATTGGTGCCCCCTGGGTTACCTAGCTGTTATTGGTGTCCTCTGGGGTTACCTAGCTGTTATTGGTGCCCCCTGGGTTACCTAGCTGTTATTGGTGCCCCCTGGGTTACCTAGCTGTTATTGGTGCCCTCTAGGGTTACCTAGCTGTTATTGGTGCCCTCTAGGGTTACCTAGCTGTTATTGGTGCCCCCTGGGTTACCTAGGTGTTATTTGTGCCCCCTGGGTTACCTAGGTGTTATTTGTGCCCTCTGGGTTACCTAGCTGTTATTGGTGCCCTCTGGGTTACCTAGCTGTTATTGGTGCCCTCTGGGTTACCTAGCTGTTATTGGTGCCCTCTGGGTTACCTAGCTGTTATTGGTGCCCTCTGGGTTACCTAGCTGTTATTGGTGCCCCCTGGGTTACCTAGCTGTTATTGGTGCCCCCTGGGGTTACCTAGCTGTTATTGGTGCCCCCTGGGTTACCTAGCTGTTATTGGTGCCCCTGGGTTACCTGCTGGGGTTACCTAGCTGTTATTGGTGCCCCCTGGGTTACCTAGCTGTTATTGGTGCCCCCTGGGTTACCTAGCTGTTATTGGTGCCCCCTGGGTTACCTAGCTGTTATTGGTGCCCCCTGGGTTACCTAGCTGTTATTGGTGCCCCCTGGTTACCTAGGCTGGGTTACCTAGCTGTTATTGGTGCCCCCTGGGTTACCTAGCTGTTATTGGTGCCCCCTGGGGTTACCTAGCTGTTATTGGTGCCCCCTGGGTTACCTAGCTGTTATTGGTGCCCTCTGGGGTTACCTAGCTGTTATTGGTGCCCTCTGGGGTTACCTAGCTGTTATTGGTGCCCCCTGGGTTACCTAGCTGTTATTGGTGCCCCCTGGGTTACCTAGCTGTTATTGGTGCCCCCTGGGTTACCTAGCTGTTATTGGTGCCCTCTGGGTTACCTAGCTGTTATTGGTGCCCTCTGGGTTACCTAGCTGTTATTGGTGCCCTCTGGGTTACCTAGCTGTTATTGGTGCCCCCTGGGTTACCTAGCTGTTATTGGTGCCCTCTGGGTTACCTAGCTGTTATTGGTGCCCTCTGGGGTTACCTAGCTGTTATTGGTGCCCCCTGGGTTACCTAGCTGTTATTGGTGCCCTCTGGGGTTACCTAGCTGTTATTGGTGCCCCCTGGGTTACCTAGCTGTTATTGGTGCCCTCTGGGTTACCTAGCTGTTATTGGTGCCCTCTGGGGTTACCTAGCTGTTATTGGTGCCCCCTGGGTTACCTAGCTGTTATTGGTGCCCCTGCCCCCTGGGTTACCTAGCTGTTATTGGTGCCCCCTGGGGTTACCTAGCTGTTATTGGTGCCCCCTGGGTTACCTAGCTGTTATTGGTGCCCCCTGGGGTTACCTAGCTGTTATTGGTGCCCCCTGGGGTTACCTAGCTGTTATTGGTGCCCGGCCTAGCGTAGGTGCCCCCGGGTTACCTAGCTGTTATTGGTGCCCCCTGGGTTACCTAGCTGTTATTGGTGCCCCCTGGGTTACCTAGCTGTTATTGGTGCCCCCTGGGTTACCTAGCTGTTATTGGTGCCCTCTGGGTTACCTAGCTGTTATTGGTGCCCCCTGGGTTACCTAGCTGTTATCCTCGGGCGTGCCCTCTGGGTTACCTAGCTGTTATTGGTGCCCTCTGGGTTACCTAGCTGTTATTGGTGCCCTCTGGGGTTACCTAGCTGTTATTGGTGCCCTCTGGGTTACCTAGCTGTTATTGGTGCCCTCTGGGTTACCTAGCTGTTATTGGTGCCCTCTGGGTTACCTAGCTGTTATTGGTGCCCTCTGGGTTACCTAGCTGTTATTGGTGCCCTCTGGGTTACCTAGCTGTTATTGGTGCCGCGGCGCCTGGGTTACCTAGCTGTTATTGGTGCCCCCTGGGTTACCTAGCTGTTATTGGTGCCCCCTGGGTTACCTAGCTGTTATTGGTGCCCCCTGGGTTACCTAGCTGTTATTGGTGCCCCCTGGGTTACCTAGCTGTTATTGGTGCCCCCTGGGGTTACCTAGCTGTTATTGGTGCCCCCTGGGTTACCTAGCTGTTATTGGTGCCCCCTGGGTTACCTAGCTGTTATTGGTGCCCCCTGGGTTACCTAGTGCCCCCCTGGGTTACCTAGCTGTTATTGGTGCCCCCTGGGTTACCTAGCTGTTATTGGTGCCCTCTGGGTTACCTAGCTGTTATTGGTGCCCCCTGGGTTACCTAGCTGTTATTGGTGCCCCCTGGGTTACCTAGCTGTTATTGGTGTGCCCCTGGGTTACCTAGCTGTTATTGGTGCCCTCTGGGTTACCTAGCTGTTATTGGTGCCCCCTGGGTTACCTAGCTGTTATTGGTGCCCCCTGGGTTACCTAGCTGTTATTGGTGCCCTCTGGGTTACCTAGCTGTTATTGGTGCCCTCTGGGTTACCTAGCTGTTATTGGTGCCCTCTGGGGTTACCTAGCTGTTATTGGTGCCCTCTGGGGTTACCTAGCTGTTATTGGTGCCCCCTGGGTTACCTAGCTGTTATTGGTGCCCCCTGGGTTACCTAGCTGTTATTGGTGCCCTCTGGGTTACCTAGCTGTTATTGGTGCCCTCTGGGGTTACCTAGCTGTTATTGGTGCCCCCTGGGGTTACCTAGCTGTTATTGGTGCCCCCTGGGTTACCTAGCTGTTATTGGTGCCCTCTGGGTTACCTAGCTGTTATTGGTGCCCCCTGGGTTACCTAGCTGTTATTGGTGCCCTCTGGGGTTACCTAGCTGTTATTGGTGCCCCCTGGGTTACCTAGCTGTTATTGGTGCCCCCTGGGGTTACCTAGCTGTTATTGGTGCCCCCTGGGTTACCTAGCTGTTATTGGTGCCCCCTGGGTTACCTAGCTGTTATTGGTGCCCCCTGGGTTACCTAGCTGTTATTGGTGCCCTCTGGGGTTACCTAGCTGTTATTGGTGCCCCCTGGGGTTACCTAGCTGTTATTGGTGCCCTCTGGGTTACCTAGCTGTTATTGGTGCCCCCTGGGTTACCTAGCTGTTATTGGTGCCCCCTGGGTTACCTAGCTGTTATTGGTGCCCCCTGGGTTACCTAGCTGTTATTGGTGCCCTCTGGGTTACCTAGCTGTTATTGGTGCCCTCTGGGTTACCTAGCTGTTATTGGTGCCCTCTGGGTTACCTAGCTGTTATTGGTGCCCCCTGGGTTACCTAGCTGTTATTGGTGCCCTCTGGGTTACCTAGCTGTTATTGGTGCCCTCTGGGGTTACCTAGCTGTTATTGGTGCCCCCTGGGTTACCTAGCTGTTATTGGTGCCCTCTGGGGTTACCTAGCTGTTATTGGTGCCCCCTGGGTTACCTAGCTGTTATTGGTGCCCCCTGGTACTAGTGTTTGGTGCCCTCTGGGTTACCTAGCTGTTATTGGTGCCCCCTGGGGTTACCTAGCTGTTATTGGTGCCCCCTGGGTTACCTAGCTGTTATTGGTGCCCCCTGGGTTACCTAGCTGTTATTGGTGCCCCCTGGGTTACCTAGCTGTTATTGGTGCCCCCTGGGTTACCTAGCTGTTATTGGTGCCCCCTGGGGTTACCTAGCTGTTATTGGTGCCCTCTGGGTTACCTAGCTGTTATTGGTGCCCCCTGGGTTACCTAGCTGTTATTGGTGCCCTCTGGGTTACCTAGCTGTTATTGGTGCCCCCTGGGGTTACCTAGCTGTTATTGGTGCCCCCTGGGTTACCTAGCTGTTATTGGTGCCCCCTGGGTTACCTAGCTGTTATTGGTGCCCCCTGGGTTACCTAGCTGTTATTGGCCCCTGGTGCCCCCTGGGTTACCTAGCTGTTATTGGTGCCCCCTGGGTTACCTAGCTGTTATTGGTGCCCCCTGGGTTACCTAGCTGTTATTGGTGCCCTCTGGGGTTACCTAGCTGTTATTGGTGCCCTCTGGGTTACCTAGCTGTTATTGGTGCCCCCTGGGTTACCAGGGTTATTTGTGCCCCCTGGGTTACCTAGGTGTTATTGGTGCCCTCTGGGTTACCTAGCTGTTATTGGTGCCCTCTGGGTTACCTAGCTGTTATTGGTGCCCTCTGGGTTACGGGCGGGCGGGGCCCTGGGTTACCTAGCTGTTATTGGTGCCCTCTGGGTTACCTAGCTGTTATTGGTGCCCTCTGGGTTACCTAGCTGTTATTGGTGCCCTCTGGGTTACCTAGCTGTTATTGGTGCCCTCTGGGGTTACCTAGCTGTTATTGGTGCCCCCTGGGTTACCTAGCTGTTATTGGTGCCCCCTGGGTTACCTAGCTGTTATTGGTGCCCCCTGGGGTTACCTAGCTGTTATTGGTGCCCCCTGGGGTTACCTAGCTGTTATTGGTGCCCCCGGGGTTACCTAGCTGTTATTGGTGCCCCCTGGGTTACCTAGCTGTTATTGGTGCCCCCTGGGGTTACCTAGCTGTTATTGGTGCCCTCTGGGGTTACCTAGCTGTTATTGGTGCCCCCTGGGTTACCTAGCTGTTATTGGTGCCCCCTGGGTTACCTAGCTGTTATTGGTGCCCCCTGGGTTACCTAGCTGTTATTGGCTGCCCTCTGGGGTTACCTAGCGGGGCCCTGGGGGTTACCTAGCTGTTATTGGTGCCCCCTGGGTTACCTAGCTGTTATTGGTGCCCCCTGGGTTACCTAGCTGTTATTGGTGCCCTCTGGGTTACCTAGCTGTTATTGGTGCCCCCTGGGGTTACCTAGCTGTTATTGGTGCCCCCTGGGGTTACCTAGCTGTTATTGGTGCCCCCTGGGTTACCTAGCTGTTATTGGTGCCCCCTGGGTTACCTAGCTGTTATTGGTGCCCCCTGGGTTACCTAGCTGTTATTGGTGCCCCCTGGGTTACCTAGCTGTTATTGGTGCCCCCTGGGGTTACCTAGCTGTTATTGGTGCTGCCCTCTGGGTTACCTAGCTGTTATTGGTGCCCTCTGGGTTACCTAGCTGTTATTGGTGCCCTGCTAGGGTTACCGCCTAGCTGTTATTGGTGCCCTCTGGGTTACCTAGCTGTTATTGGTGCCCTCTGGGGTTACCTAGCTGTTATTGGTGCCCTCTGGGGTTACCTAGCTGTTATTGGTGCCCCCTGGGTTACCTAGCTGTTATTGGTGCCCTCTGGGTTACCTAGCTGTTATTGCTGCCCTCTGGGGTTACCTAGCTTTTATTGGTGTCCCCTGGGTTACCTAGCTGTTATTGGTGCCCCCTGGGTTACCTAGCTGTTATTGGTGCCCCCTGGGTTACCTAGCTGTTAATGTTGCCCTCTGGGTTACCTAGCTGTTATTGGTGCCCCCTGGGTTACCTAGTTGTTATTGGTGCCCTATGGGGTTACCTAGCTGTTATTGGTGCCCCCAGGGTTACCTAGCTGTTATTGGTGCCCCCTGGGTTACCTAGCTCTTATTGGTGCCCCCTGCGTTACCTAGCTGTTAATGTTGCCCTCTGGGTTACCTAGCTGTTATTGGTGCCCCTCTGGGTTACCTAGCTGTTATTGGTGCCCTCTGGGGTTACCTAGCTGTTAATGTTGCCCTCTGGGTTACCTAGCTGTTATTGGTGCCCTCTAGGTTACCTAGCTGTTATTGGTGCCCTCTGGGGTTACCTAGCTGTTATTGGTGCCCTCTGGGTTACCTAGCTGTTATTGGTGCCCTCTGGGTTACCTAGCTGTTAATGTTGCCCTCTGGGTTACCTAGCTGTTATTGGTGCCCTCTGGGGTTACCTAGCTGTTATTGGTGCCCCCTGGGTTACCTAGCTGTTATTGGTGCCCCCTGGGTTACCTAGCTGTTATTGGTGCCCCCTGGGATACCTAGCTGTTAATGGTGCCCCCTGGGTTACCTAGCTGTTAATGTTGCCCCCTGGGTTACCTAGCTGTTATTGGTGCCCCCTGGGTTACCTAGCTGTTATTGGTGCCCTCTAGGGTTACCCAGCTGTTATTGGTGCCCTCTAGGGTTACCTAGCTGTTATTGGTGCCCCCTGGGTTACCTAGGTGTTATTTGTGCCCCCTGGGTTACCTAGGTGTTATTTGTGCCCTCTGGGTTACCTAGCTGTTATTGGTGCCCTCTGGGTTACCTAGCTGTTATTGGTGCCCTCTGGGTTACCTAGCTGTTATTGGTGTCCTCTGGGTTACCTAGGTGTTATTGGTGCCCTCTGGGTTACCTAGCTGTTATTGGTGCCCCCTGGGTTACCTAGCTGTTATTGGTGCCCCCAGGGTTACCTAGCTGTTATTGGTGCCCTCTGGGTTACCTAGCTGTTAATGTTGCCCTCTGGGTTACCTAGCTGTTATTGGTGCCCTCTGGGGTTACCTAGCTGTTATTGCTGCCCTCTGGGGTTACCTAGCTGTTATTGGTGTCCCCTGGGGTTACCTAGCTGTTATTGGTGCCCCCTGGGCTACCTAGCTGTTATTGGTGCCCTCTGGGGTTACCTAGCTGTTATTGGTGCCCCCTGGGTTACCTAGCTGTTATTGGTGCCCCCTGGGTTACCTAGCTGTTATTGGTGCCCCCTGGGGTTACCTAGCTGTTAATGGTGCCCTCTGGGTTACCTAGCTGTTATTGCTGCCCTCTGGGGTTACCTAGCTGTTATTGGTGTCCCCTGGGTTACCTAGCTGTTATTGGTGCCCCCTGGGTTACCTAGCTGTTATTGGTGCCCTCTGGGTTACCTAGCTGTTATTGGTGCCCCCTGGGTTACCTAGCTGTTATTGGTGCCCTCTGGGGTTACCTAGCTGTTATTGGTGCCCCCTGGGTTACCTAGCTGTTATTGGTGCCCCCTGGGTTACCTAGCTCTTATTGGTGCCCCCTGGGTTACCTAGCTGTTAATGTTGCCCTCTGGGTTACCTAGCTGTTATTGGTGCCCCCTGGGTTACCTAGCTGTTATTGGTGCCCTCTGGGGTTACCTAGCTGTTATTGGTGCCCTCTGGGTTACCTAGCTGTTATTGGTGCCCTCTGGGGTTACCTAGCTGTTATTGGTGCCCTCTGGGTTACCTAGCTGTTAATGTTGCCCTCTGGGTTACCTAGCTGTTATTGGTGCCCTCTGGGGTTACCTAGCTGTTATTGGTGCCCCCTGGGTTACCTAGCTGTTAATGTTGCCCTCTGGGTTACCTAGCTGTTATTGCTGCCCTCTGGGGTTACCTAGCTTTTATTGGTGTCCCCTGGGTTACCTAGCTGTTATTGGTGCCCCCTGGGTTACCTAGCTGTTATTGGTGCCCCCTGGGTTACCTAGCTGTTAATGTTGCCCTCTGGGTTACCTAGCTGTTATTGGTGCCCCCTGGGTTACCTAGCTGTTATTGGTGCCCTATGGGGTTACCTAGCTGTTATTGGTGCCCCCAGGGTTACCTAGCTGTTATTGGTGCCCCCTGGGTTACCTAGCTCTTATTGGTGCCCCCTGCGTTACCTAGCTGTTAATGTTGCCCTCTGGGTTACCTAGCTGTTATTGGTGCCCCCTGGGTTACCTAGCTGTTATTGGTGCCCTCTGGGGTTACCTAGCTGTTAATGTTGCCCTCTGGGTTACCTAGCTGTTATTGGTGCCCTCTAGGTTACCTAGCTGTTATTGGTGCCCTCTGGGGTTACCTAGCTGTTATTGGTGCCCTCTGGGTTACCTAGCTGTTATTGGTGCCCTCTGGGTTACCTAGCTGTTATTGGTGCCCTCTGGGGTTACCTAGCTGTTATTGGTGCCCCCTGGGGTTACCTAGCTGTTATTGGTGCCCCCTGGGTTACCTAGCTGTTATTGGTGCCCCCTGGGATACCTAGCTGTTATTGGTGCCCTGGGTGGGCCCCCTGGGTTACCTAGCTGTTAATGTTGCCCCCTGGGTTACCTAGCTGTTATTGGTGCCCCCTGGGTTACCTAGCTGTTATTGGTGCCCTCTAGGGTTACCCAGCTGTTATTGGTGCCCTCTAGGGTTACCTAGCTGTTATTGGTGCCCCCTGGGTTACCTAGGTGTTATTTGTGCCCCCTGGGTTACCTAGGTGTTATTTGTGCCCTCTGGGTTACCTAGCTGTTATTGGTGCCCTCTGGGTTACCTAGCTGTTATTGGTGCCCTCTGGGTTACCTAGCTGTTATTGGTGTCCTCTGGGTTACCTAGGTGTTATTGGTGCCCTCTGGGTTACCTAGCTGTTATTGGTGCCCCCTGGGTTACCTAGCTGTTATTGGTGCCCCCAGGGTTACCTAGCTGTTATTGGTGCCCTCTGGGTTACCTAGCTGTTAATGTTGCCCTCTGGGTTACCTAGCTGTTATTGGTGCCCTCTGGGGTTACCTAGCTGTTATTGCTGCCCTCTGGGGTTACCTAGCTGTTATTGGTGTCCCCTGGGTTACCTAGCTGTTATTGGTGCCCCCTGGGCTACCTAGCTGTTATTGGTGCCCTCTGGGGTTACCTAGCTGTTATTGGTGCCCCCCCCCCTGGGTTACCTAGCTGTTATTGGTGCCCCCTGGGTTACCTAGCTGTTAATGTTGCCCTCTGGGTTACCTAGCTGTTATTGCTGCCCTCTGGGGTTACCTAGCTTTTATTGGTGTCCCCTGGGTTACCTAGCTGTTATTGGTGCCCCCTGGGTTACCTAGCTGTTAATGTTGCCCTCTGGGTTACCTAGCTGTTATTGGTGCCCCCTGGGTTACCTAGCTGTTATTGGTGCCCTATGGGGTTACCTAGCTGTTATTGGTGCCCCCAGGGTTACCTAGCTGTTATTGGTGCCCCCTGGGTTACCTAGCTCTTATTGGTGCCCCCTGCGTTACCTAGCTGTTAATGTTGCCCTCTGGGTTACCTAGCTGTTATTGGTGCCCCCTGGGTTACCTAGCTGTTATTGGTGCCCTCTGGGGTTACCTAGCTGTTAATGTTGCCCTCTGGGTTACCTAGCTGTTATTGGTGCCCTCTAGGTTACCTAGCTGTTATTGGTGCCCTCTGGGGTTACCTAGCTGTTATTGGTGCCCTCTGGGTTACCTAGCTGTTAATGTTGCCCTCTGGGTTACCTAGCTGTTATTGGTGCCCTCTGGGGTTACCTAGCTGTTATTGGTGCCCCCTGGGTTACCTAGCTGTTATTGGTGCCCCCTGGGTTACCTAGCTGTTATTGGTGCCCCCTGGGTTACCTAGCTGTTATTGGTGCCCCCTGGGATACCTAGCTGTTATTGGTGCCCCCTGGGTTACCTAGCTGTTATTGGTGCCCTCTGGGTTACCTAGCTGTTATTGGTGCCCCCTGGGTTACCTAGCTGTTATTGGTGCCCTCTGGGGTTACCTAGCTGTTATTGCTGCCCCCTGGGTTACCTAGCTGTTATTGGTGCCCTCTGGGGTTACCTAGCTGTTATTGGTGCCCTCTGGGTTACCTAGCTGTTAATGTTGCCCTCTGGGGTTACCTAGCTGTTAATGTTGCCCTCTGGGTTACCTAGCTGTTAATGTTGCCCTCTGGGGTTACCTAGCTGTTATTGGTGCCCCCTGGGTTACCTAGCTGTTATTGCTGCCCCCTGGGTTACCTAGCTGTTAATGTTGCCCTCTGGGGTTACCTAGCTGTTAATGTTGCCCTCTGGGTTACCTAGCTGTTATTGGTGCCCTCTGGGGTTACCTAGCTATTATTGCTGCCCTCTGGGGTTACCTAGCTATTATTAGTGCCCCCTGGGGTTACCTAGCTATTATTGCTGCCCTCTGGGGTTACCTAGCTGTTATTGGTGCCCTCTGGGTTACCTAGCTGTTATTGTTGCCCCCTGGGTTACCTAGCTGTTATTGTTGCCCCCTGGGTTACCTAGCTGTTATTGCTGCCCTCTGGGGTTACCTAGCTGTTATTGCTGCCCTCTGGGGTTACCTAGCTGTTATTGGTGCCCTCTGGGGTTACCTTGCTATTATTGGTGCCCTCTGGGGTTACCTAGCTGTTATTGGTGCCCCTGGACCGCCCCTGGGGTTACCAGCGTTATTGGTGCCCCCTGGGGTTACCTAGCTGTTATTGGTGCCCCTCTGGGGTTACCTAGCTATTATTGGTGCCCTCTGGGGTTACCCTAGCTGTTATTGGTGCCCCCTGGGGTTACCTAGCTATTATTGGTGCCCTCTGGGGTTACCTAGCTATTATTGGTGCCCCCTGGGGTTACCTAGCTATTATTGCTGCCCTCTGGGGTTACCTAGCTGTTATTGGTGCCCCCTGGGTTGGTTCCCTCTGTGGTTACATTCATGTTGTTGATTCCCTCTCTCATATGATGGTCGCTCGTGATTCCTGCTGTTTGTACAGGACAGTCAGTAAGAATCGGTGTAAAAGTATCTTCTCACCGACATTGGACATTCTGAGAGGAAAGAGCACCAGGGGGCGCCCTAACAAGTATGCATTTTACAGCAGTACTGTCATGCAAGATCATCCTGTGTACTTATTAGACATTCTTGATGATAAAAGTGCTGTGGTTGAGATCATGTGATGTCTTTGGTCCGATCTCATCGGGAGGCACTTTAAGAGGCTTACTGAGCATGCTCTTTAACAACATCAGGTGGGCGTTTCGTAGTGGCTGTGCCTAGTATTGCAGCTCAGTCCCATTCGAATGAGATGTAGTGTGCTGCAATACCAGGCACAGCCACTATCAAAGGGATGGAGCTATGTCACAGCCCCTTCAGTCATCTCATCGGACCCCCACTGATCTGTTACTGAAAGCCCACCCATACTGTAGTTTTTTAACCCTCCTTCCACTGATCATTACTTTCCTAATGTGACTACTTCTTGTCTTCTGCAGTCTCGACTCACGTGCCCTTGCTGCAACTCCCGCAAGATGGATGCTGTCTTAACAAAGTGTTTTCACGTTTTCTGCTTTGAGTGTGTGAAGACCAGATACGACACACGGCAACGCAAGTGCCCTAAATGCAATGCCGCATTCGGAGCAAACGACTTCCATCGCATTTACATTGGCTGAGCGGGTGACGTCTGAACGGGGTCCTACATGTAGAGGGCGTGGGTATGGACAGAGACACCCCAATGATATACAAGCCCTGTCTCACACGCACACTGCCATCTGTCTCCACTTGTTATACTGTCTCCACACAAGTCTTATCCTACCATCCATACCCTGCCCAGCAGGGGGCGTTGATCATGACGCACTGATATCTCTGATGGTGGCGCTCTTCTTTTCATAGGGATGATAGGTGTAGTGATCCTTCCTGGGACACTGTGATACAGATATGCACAGGCTGGCTGTAAGCAGGATGGAGATATTTATTTGACGAGGCCCAACCTACCAAGTCTAAGCTGCTTCATCACCACTTGCGTGTAGCAACTCACTAAATCCAGTATCAGTGGGCATCTCAGGATACCTGTAAAGGTAAATCTGTTGCGGACCAATATTTAAAGGAGACTCTACAGGGGTTGTAGTGATGTTAGAAATACATGACTGATGTGTACCAGGAACAGCGCCACCCTTTCTTATAGGCTGGTTTGGGCAATATATCTCAGTTCCCATTGGCATTTGGCTAAGCTGGAGTATCACAGTTAGCCCATGGAAAATGGAGGTGCAATTTCTGGAAGTCAGCAACCATAATTTCATATGTGATTCCAGTTGGATATGGCAATACCGAGTGTGTTACACAGGGGGTGAGAACGAGCAAAAGATTGTCTCATGCCCCTGCCTGAGGATTGATGCCAGACCCCATGTTCCTTGGGATTGTGGACTGGACTCATCAGATGTTTTTTTTCTTTTTCTCTTTCTATGAATCTCTGACTTTCCAGATATCACTCTTGTATCACAGGGTTACCATTAACACTTTGGGGGCAGTGTAATAGAGATTGTCTCAGCAACTACAGTGACTGTGCCCCTCACCCGCCCCCCACCCAGATGCTTGAACAAAGTGGCAGGAGAGCGCTGTGCCAAACCCTCAAACTATAATACTACTATGTGTTACCTATGTGCCATATACTTACCGGGTCCTCTCCATTCCAGCCATCGTCTTCCTGTTCCAGAGATTGTCTCCTCCATCTTGTCACTGACTTCTTCAGGGCATTATGGGAGGCATGATCCTGATGATCATCTCCTTGTAGACATTACTAGAAGATAGCCGCACACAGAACCAGCCCTGACACAACTTGTGCAGAGCTGAAGATTCTCCTGCACTGACGGGCTCTGCACAGGTTGTGTCAGGTCTGGTCCTGCAGGTGGAGATCTTGTAGTACTGGGGAAGGGGGGCAAAAATGACTTTGTATGTCACACAATGCAATGTCGATTTGCAAACCCCAATGTGCCTGAAGATGACAGTAGCCCTTTTGTCTTTGGAGAGGAGCTGATCCCTGGAAAGGGGTATTGTGGCTGGAATGGAGGGCACCAGGTAGGTAATAGATGGTTAAATTATAGTTTATAGTGGAAGGTTGCTTTAAATCTTGTCAGCTCTTCTGGGTTTTCTTCGGAGAACATCTTAGGTAATGACCAATTATGCAGCTGCCCAAAAATAACGGTAGAGTTGACATGAGGTAAATTGGCACATCGCTTTTCAGCTCTTTATGAATACTGGCGATGGCGTCGGGAACATGACCCGCTTGCTCTTGAGATTGATGAGAGTTTATGCTGCCAGATCCCAAGTGACATGGACCAATTGACATGGTGAAAGGTAATGGGGTACTCCAGCAGGAAACGTAGATCAGATGTGCTATTTGAAAGATTTGTAGGGGCCGACTGCTGGCACCCCACCCATCTATGTATAAACTGCTGCCCCTGTAGGTCTCATTACAGAAAATCCATGAAGTGGCACATTGGTACAAGGGTTGGTGTTATTATTTCTTGTAGTACAACCACTTAGGATGAAATAGGAGCCGACACCAGTAAGATGATCTCCTCCACCCATCGTCACAGCTGGCATGGCGCTCTTACCCATACACATACCCATCCTACCACTCTGCCTTCTCACATCGGGGTTCTTACTGTGATGATTTCTATCCTGACGTTGTGTCTCGCTGTGATTTCCTGCGTTAGTCGTGGTGCTTGTGAGTGAGTAAAGTGTGAGTAGAGGTTCAGGCCACACAGTCTTCTAGCGGGTAGTGTAGGTGATAGCAAAGAGGAAAGCGGCGTCCAGGATGATTCCTCCTCTTTATAACATGCTGCCTGTGTTTTTGGAAGGTGAATAAATTTCCTTTTTTTCTGTACTTGTATCAGTATGGTTATTTTGGGGGTCGAATATTGGTAAAATGACGCCGTGTTCACAGTGACAGGGCCTTTTTGCAGAGCATTCTGTGTTTGCGGTATAATCTCCTTCGAGCTGGTGCTGGGTCATAGACATTGATGATACTGAACATGTAGCACCGCTCCCCGTGAGACAGGCCCTGAAATACGGCAAGGAAAATAAAGGTTAGACTTCTGCTGCGCCCGACCTTATACCCTCTTCCTGCCCTTCCCAGATACGATATCTGACTTAGACTGGAAGACGAAAAATGGAAAGGCCAGATGATTGATCTACAATCTGTGGTATACCCATGAAGAGGACATCTTGGATCTTGGGGAGCCTTTTTTCCCATGTTTGATTGGGTTTTGGTTTGGGTATTCATGGAAAGATGGTCATCAACCTAAGAAGCTGTGGTCTACAGAGTTAACTGGTTTTGACCACTTACCCGTAGTAGTGATTGATGTCTTTCCATCTTTGGTATCTTGATGTCTTCCATGTTACAATTTATCCTTTGTAATCCTCCTGAATCCTAAAACATAACATGGAAAACCAGAGCATCAAATATCCAGTTCAGTTCTACACTTCATGAAATATGGAGGATCAAGGTCCTGTAGAGGCAGTAACTTTGCTTCTTCTACTGCCCTTTGGTGTTTTTCTGATGACTTATGATCCTTAGGCCAGCCATATACGTTAGATTATCTGATAGGTAGATGCACTGTATGCTTCGTCGTCGGACAAAATATTGGTGGAAATATCAGTGTTTGGCATGATGATGATCAGCCAACATGTACCAAACCTCATCCATCGGTTAGCCATGTGGCGACTGTCTAAATCTAACATGTTTTCTTGTTTTAAGGCTAGCTGTACAGAAAACATAAAAATCGGCCATGATGAGACTGATCGTTCGATAGCGGAATCGTTCATATGAACAAACCCAACATCAACATAGACAACTAAAGCATCCGATCAGGGGGTCACTTCAGAAAAAGAAATTTGTTCTCAGCTGGAGTTAATTGGCTACCAATTAACCAAAATTGGCTGATTGTGCCAAACACTTATGTTTGATCAACAGACAATAATTTCCAACATGGTGGATATTTTTTTGGCAAACAAACGGTATTGGCTGGCCAGCTGTTTGCCATATTGTTTAACATGATCGTCGGCTGGAAACATCTATCTTAGATAACTTCAATCGCATAATATTAAAGTTGGCCAGAATGGAAAATTTTGACCATTAGTTATTAAAAAAAAAAAATGTTTTTCAAAACAAAAACAACTTCCATTTTGTAAATTTTTGGCCATCTGGCCGCCAAAAATTAGCATTTAACATGACTCAATTTAGATAATATTTTGTGCAGTCTCAGCAATCTTTTTTCCCCCTAAACTGCCCCCCCGGTTTCTTCATATCCCATTGAAGTCCTAATTCATAATGTATAAGGTAAATGCTTGAGAATATAACCCAGCCCATACAATGTCTTCCCCCGGTATGTGCAGATCACACAATGTGACAACCACTGGACATGTGATGTCTTCACAGTAGACGACGCATCCACAAAACCTTAGACTTGGAGAGCTGCAATTGTCTTATCTCACCATGTGAATTGTTTCCCGGATGTTCTTCTGTTCTCCTTCTGAAATAAACATGGAGAACATGGAAGAGTTTGTGTAACCGCAACCTCCACTACAACCTTGTTCAGACGAGAATATTGTACCCATGTCTAACTGTCCGAATTCTGCATGTAATGCCCAAACACCACTGAAGCAAAATTACATCTCCGATACACCTGATTTCACTGGATCGGAGGGCGTTGTACATAGGGATGTTACATGAGGGGGGCATGGACAAGGATTTATTTGACTGAGGGCTAGGGAAAGAGAAGATTCAGGAAGGTTCCCATTACAGAATGATGAAACCAAGGGTCCACGAGTGCCCATGTGAACGTTGCGATGTGTGCCTGCATGACCACCACTCCGTTCACTTCTATAACACTGGAGATTCACCAGTCGTCGACTACTAATATGGAACCATGCTAGGTGTGCTATGACTATTCTCCCCGCACCTACCCAATTTTTGACTCATATCATACCTATAACGTAACATGTAGTCCTGTAGGATAGTACAACAAGCACGTACCTGTCTTCTACTCCCCAGGTCTTTATGTTGTGTTGATGTTACAGCTAGTTACCAGTCTCTAGTGGGAGGAGTAGCAGAGTAGGGTTACCACTACACCCTCTACACCTCACCCATAAGCTGCCTGCTAAGCCTCCCAGTCACACCCTATGTCTTATCATTCTTAGGATCAACATTTATCGCCTATCCCCTGGAAAGATTATCCGAGGACCTTCACGGTGGCCCCACCGACCACCAGAGTGAATGGTCAGCAGTCCTGGATGCCACACCATACCTGGTTGGTTGAGATCTGTGGCAGTATCTAAGTTGTTAGAAGCAGAGAGCTCCCTCAGTCACCTCCTTGTACCCTCCCTTTTCTCGGTGACAAGATTTCAGGAGGTGTACTGGTTGCTGGGGCAGTTGGGTGCCTATCAAATGTTCCCCCTTCCCCAGGTCTACCATCATATTACATCTTGGTTCTTCTGCCATTAATTTCAGTGGGTGCTATGTAATGTTCCATTTCTCCTGCGGAGGTGCTGTAGGGATATTGAACCCTTGTCACAAGAAGATATAGATATGTTTCTAGATAACCTGAATAATGTATTATTGTATTAAACCTATATTCTATTTTTGGTCAGATATTTGCTGGTCTGAGGACCTGGAGATCTCCATGTCTCGGTATACAGCAGTGCATTATGAGGGTCCCTGTGCACAGATAATTCCAGTTCAGAAAACACAGTCTGTGTATTGGCCATATTTTCTACACCACACCGTGTCCGAAAATCCAAACCCCTAGTATCATAGTTATCTAGGAAAAATATGTGATGCTTTTTTTTTTTTTTATTTCACCATAGAGTGTTTGATTTTTTTCAGGTGTTTTTCAGAAAATACTATAAAAAACAAAAACTTCTGACGACCCAAAAATGCACTAAATATGAAGAAAAGCACAGCAAATAAAAACCTTCCCTCTGTGCAGAAGCAGGTAAGAGGAACCACACAGATCTCACGACGGGAAGTGTTTTTGGGGAGAGGCCGAAATAATGCTGGGATCTTCAGTTTTGTGCAAATATTGGAACTCCCCATGGACATCCATTTTGTGTCATTTGAGGATGGGCACCCAGATGATATTTTTGGACACAGTTACAAGTCAGGATTCTTTATTTTTTCTGAAGCACATGTAAAGTGACATGTTTGGATATTTCTTTACATATTGACCTAAGGCTTGAGTAGCAGGGAGAGATTAGAGGAATTTAGCATCTTTACACAAGGCTGGCGCTCCCCTCCTTTGTATTGTATAAAGTCTCAGGTGGTCATTATTGAAATCTTCAAAGGATAAAAACGGAAAACGCCTTAAGTAGTATTCTGTTAAAAAAGTAAAAAACGAAGCTTCCTTCATGATTTTTACATTGGGGTGAATGCAGACGAACACCTTGATGGAGGGGGGCTGCCTCTGCATCTGTCATTTAATGACCTTTGTTCTCATCCCTAACCCACCCTAAGCCTCCTTCATAAGTGGTGTCCTATCAGTTTTTCTGCTGCTAAATAGCCCCATTATGGCTGCAGCACATTTTGCATTTCTCTCTGAGACAGGGAGTATATGCAATACAGAGCTGTCTGCCGCTCCCCCATACTTTATAACCAGGGTTGCTTTAACCATAGGGCCAATGGTGCACTTGCATCAGGCCCGATGCTGTCCTGTTGTTCCGGGCTGCCCCAACTTTAGCTCATTGGCATCCTAAGGATGTTGCATACAATGATGAAGCAGGGAGCCGTCGGTTCATTGATTCACCATTCATCCCTTTCTTCCCCGGGAGCTGCTGGTGCGATGTGATGATGTCACTTACATCGCGCCTGCAGCTATGCGAAGACTCCAGTCGGACCAGAACAGCAGGGGATCGAGAAGAGGTGACATTTTTTTTTTTTTTGTCTTTTGGGTTTTTTTTGTTTGGAAGGAGAGGAACATATTATTGTGGGGGCAACTGCAAGGGGATATTAAACTGTGGTGGCAGGTGGAGGGTACATTAAACTGACAGGGCAGCTGGAGAGAGGTATTATACTGTGGGTGCAATTGGAGGGGGACACTATGCTGTGGGAGCAGATGGATGGTGACATTAAACTGTGGGGATAGCTGGAGGGGGAAATTATGCTGTGGGGGCAGCAGGCGGGGGAAATTACATTGTATGGGGACACTAGGGAAGCATTATACTGTGTGAGGGTCACTAAGTGGGCATTATAATTTGTGCAAGTCAGGTATTTCTAAGTAGTGTAGATGGGGGCGGACACCAATGTGTTAAAATGGCCCTGATTATAACTACTTCTGGTCTCTTTACATGTAATTCTGCCAGGAGTAGTTATAAAATAGCAAACAAATAGTTAAGAAAAGTCCAAGAAAACATAATATAGGAGATCCAGGAACACTGGACTGAAAATCCACATTATAACACAGCTAAAAAGATCGCTGACACAGTAAAAGAGAAATTTCAGCACAGTCAGGAAAGCTGCTTTCTGTCTATGACTAACATCCCACCAGCAGTAAAAAAGCAGCTAGTCAGAAGTATGTAGACTCTCCTTACACTCACTGTGAGTTGCGAGAGGCTGCAGACTCCTCTATGTGCAGTGTACAGGCAAGGAAAGCTGTGTGCAAACATGGAGAGGCTGTAAAGAGAGACATGCCCTTCCCCCTTCCACTCACTGAGTTCCCATCTTGAGCCTACTGGTTTCTAAAGACAGAACTTCCCTAGTAACAGGGAGTGAACAGCAAATTAGGAAAGAGCGAAACACCTAGTGGCAGGAACTTTAGAAAGGTTTGTCAGGCAGAAAAGAGCACCATTTATACATAAAGTGCATTATATTATGGTCCACAATCACATGATCAATTTAATCAGACTAAATCTGGAAAGTTAGTGGCAGAAGACAAAATGTCAGACAGCACCTGCATAATAGAATAAATGTGCACCGGAGCAATGGCTGACAAACACAAACAATGCAGCAGAACTTTATAGAGATATTTGCAAACAGTATAGCAGTAGGTGTAGTTCATACCACTGCTATAGTCATTATCTAGGTATATAAATGTGAGGTTCTTGGTGCACTATTTGACCACCATTTTTGCATTTTGTCTATATTGCAGCCATAGCATTATGCACCTATGACTTTTTGGCGATTGCATTGTCTGTATGGGGGGTGTTCACTTCCTCCATGTTGGATCTGTACTCCTCCTATTTGCCCAAGGCTATATTACATTATTTCTCTGGATCTTACTTGCCATGTGTTCACATTGTAGGCCTGGATTCGGACCCAAGAGAGGCAAAGCTCTGTGTCTTGTCGGGACAGATGGGCTCTCACAATATGATCCAGTGGTGCACCAAGAACCTCACACACACACACATACACACCATGTTTCTCCGAAACTAAGACCTACTCCAAAGATAAGCCCTAGCATGATTTTTCAGGATTTCTGGACTATGCTTGAAATATAAGCCCTACTCCGAAAATAAGTTCATTAAAAAAACAAAAAAACTGCCCAGTAAATGGAATACAGCAGGATAGATATAGTAGAGCCTTCATCAAGGATAGCAGACACCCCCAAAAGAATCCAACATTCTGTACAAGATGGCAGTAGTGAGAGAGTTCTCCACAACAATAAGGGTTGACTACCGGTAGTGGTGGTTTCTCACACACAGATTGGGTAGTCCCACTGGTATCACTCCATTGTGACTGTTTCCGATCACCAGGCGGAGCCAACTGCTATATTTGGCTGCAGTGGAACCCTGCTGTAATGGCAAGGGACCTGACAGTGACACGCCTTTGACAGGAGTGACGTAGATCTGTGTGTGAGAGCCCATCCACATTGGCACTTACAGACTCTAATTGTTTTGGATGTAAGGGGGTCTGGTGAGTGGAAAAAAATAAGACATCCCCCTGAAAATAAACCCTAACCCATCTTTTGGAGCAATAAATAATATTAGACCCCGTCTTATTTTCTGAGACACATAGGTACATATCTATATAGAGGGTGACATAAGTATTGAACACGTCAACAATTTTCTAAGTAAATCTATTTCTAAAGGTGCTATTGACATGAAATTCTCACCAGATGTGGGTAACAACCCATCCAATCCACACAGACAAAGGGATCAAACCATAGATGTCCATAAATGACGTGTAATAATGAGAAATGACACAGGGAAAAAGTACTGACCACATGAAGAAAGAAGAGGAGCAAAAAGCCATGGAAAGTCCTGACACCAACTGAAGTCTATCAGGAATTAGAAAGCAATCCTGACACTTAGGGACAAATAATATCAGCAGGTTCTACTGATGGCCTATAAGAAGGGTCTCATTACTAAGGTGCCGCACAAGAAACATCTCATGATGGGTAAAACCAGTGAGCTGTCTCAAGACCTTGACAGCCTTATACTGATGGCATTGGTTACAGAAGACTCTCTAAACTATTGAAGGTTCCAGTGAGCGCTGTTGGGGGCCATAATCCAGAAGTGGAAAGAACATCATTTCACCACGACCAGGAGCTCCCCACAAGATTTCAGACAGAGGAGTGAAAATAATTATCAGAAGAGTCGTTCAAGGAGAACCTGTGGAGAGCGACAGAAAGATCTGGAATCAACGGGTACAAATCTTCATAGAAAACAGTAAGTAACACCCTCAAACTCCTTGGCCTATGTGCACACTCACCAAACAAGACTCCATTGCTGGACAAAAAGCATGTTCAAGACAAGCCTGTGAAAACCTGGGAGAATACAGTCTGGTCAGAGGAGTCCAAAATTTAACTCTTTGAATGCCATAATACACACCATGTTTGGAGGCACTTCATATCGCCCCAAAAACACCAGACCAACAGTGAAGACCAACTAGCAAACTTCATAGTATTGAAAGAAGGATGAATGGACAAATGTACTGAGACACGTGATGATAATCTGTACATCTACCAAAATGATGAAGATGAAACGAGGGTGGACATTTGAGCAAGACAATGATCCCAGACAGCCAAGGAAGAAAGAAAGTGAAGCTGCTGGAATGGCCGAGCCAATCCCCTGACCTGAATCCAATAAAAAATCTATGGAAGAAACTAAATCTGAGTTCATAGAAGGAGCCCACCGAACCTTCAGGATGTGAAGAGTGGGCCAAAATCTCACCTGACAATGCCGGCAACTAGTGTCTCCATACAGGAGGTGTCCTGAAGCTTTATCACCAACAAAGGCTTTTGTACCAAGGATTACATACATTTCAGTAAGCGAGGTCAATACTCTTTCACGGTGTCATTTATGGACACCTCAGGTTTGATTTCTTTGCCTGTGTGGATTGGATATGTGGACATCTGGTGACATCTGGTCATGTCAATAACACCTTTAGAAATAGATTTTCTTAGAAAATTGGTGACATGTTCAACACATAGCACATAATGTGATGACTATAGCTGTAATGTAGCTTACACTTCACATACATATAGTACGCCTATATCTTAGCGCCCTCTAGAGAGTGCTGCTGAATTTTTTAGTGTTTGACAGTTAAACATGGCTACATTACACTTGTCTGAACAAGGTTTTAGTGGACATCAGTAAATCCTGGTGACGGGTTCCTGATAAAGAGAGACACGAGAGAACTAACCACTACTCGAAAGTGGAGAGGCCACTTACGCCCAGTAAACACACAGCTTTATATGTTTTTATGACAAGTCTCATATTCTTGTGTTATCCACAGGACAGGTAAGGAGGAGTATCCCCGTAACCCCACCACCTCTTCATATTTATGACAATCCGGTGAAGGGTGATTTATCTCACATGTTGTGTTTGCTCTATGGGCGTGTGAAACTGAGGCCGTTCTATTTTTCACTAGAACAAGGCAAATAAAATGAATCTCATAGCTAATATTTTATTGGACCTTGACACACTTACTGAGATATATAAAGTATCTGCACACTCCTGAAAGAAAGCACAAGAACAAAACGTCCAGGTAGGTGGTTGCTCCTTGCACATATTTCTGCTCATGAGGTTTCTACTGTGGACAATCCAGTTTTGTTAGTAGGATCTCCTGACCATCATCTCCTCAAAGAGTCTTACTGCTGGGACCAGCAATGATCAGCAGTACAGTAAGGGGGACCTGCAGCAGGTGGAGCCAGTTTCATTGTCAAAAATAGATGAGGGTCCTGTTTGTTATTGAATTTGGAGATCCTATATTGGAGATGGGAGGCCAGGGGTCATGTAACATTAAAAAGAACCTTTCCAGTGACCTCTGAGGCCACTGATTTGGTCTCAGAAGTCATGTGGGGCGCAGGACTTCCAGTGACATGGGCATGATGTGAAACCAAATGGAAAGTGGCAGTGGACAACAGAGCACTGGGGACAGGTGAGCCTGATTTTTTTTTTTAAGTTACATCTTCCTTGGCCTCCCCTGTGGTTTGTCTAATTCCTGTAAATCCCTTTAAGTCGTATTCAGATGGTCATATTTGGTCCGAGAAACCTTGTCCATATGACAGATGCATTTCCCAGATTGACCGTGGTATGTGGACCGTGGCATGATGGGAGTTCCTGAATTCTCTACTATGTTCCTGAATGTTCTACTATCCCATTCTCATCTGATGCTTTAAATTGGGGACAATATAGCCATGATCTATCTGCGTGGTTGGGTGGATATGCTGGTTCTGGTAACACTAACCTATCTATCTGCAGGCTTGGGTGATATGCTGGTTTCTGAAATGCTGGTTTCTACCTATCTGCAGGGCTGTGGCAATAATCTGGTTCTGGTGACCCTAACCTATCTATCTGCAGGGCTGGGGTGATATGCTGGTTCTGGTGAACCTAACCTATCTATCTGCAGGGATGGTGTGATATACTGGTTCTGGTGACACTAACCTATCTATCTGCAGGGCTGGGGTGATATGTTGGTTCTGGTGACACTAGCCTATCTATCTGCAGGGCTGGGGTGATATGCTGGTTCTGGTGACACTAACCTATCTATCTGCAGGGCTGGGGTGACATGCTGGTTCTGGTAACACTAACCTATCTATCTGCAGGGCTGGGGTGATATGTTGGGTTCTAGTGACCCTAACGTATCTATCTGTGGGGCTGGAGTGATAAAATGGGTTCTGGTGACACTAACCTATGTATCTGCAGGGCTAGAGTGATATGCTGGTTCTTCTGGCACACTCCCTTTAATCAGGCCTTATACAGTCATATGAAAATGATTGGGCACCCCTATTAATCTTAATCATTTTTAGTTCTAAATATTTGGGTGTTTGCAACAGCCATTTCAATTTGATATATCTAATAACTGATGGACACAGTAATATTTCAGGATTGAAATGAGGTTTATTGTACTAACAGAAAATGTGCAATATGCATTAAACCAAAATTTGACTGGTGCAAAAATTTGGGTACCCTTATCATTTTATTGATTTGAATACTCCTAACTACTTTTTACTGACTTACTGAAGCACAAAATTGGTTTTGTAACCTCACTGAGCTTTGAACTTCATAGCCAGGTGCATCCAATCATGAGAAAAGGTATTTAAGGTGGCCAATTGCAAGTTGTTCTCCTATTTGAATCTCCTCTGAAGAGTGGCATCATGGGCTCCTCAAAACAACTCTCAAATGATCTGAAAACAAAGATTGTTCAACATAGTTGTTCAGGGGAAGGATACAAAAAGTTGTCTCAGAGATTTAACCTGTCAGTTTCCACTGTGAGGAACATAGTAAGGAAATGGAAGACCACAGGGACAGTTCTTGTTAAGCCCAGAAGTGGCAGGCCAAGAAAAATATCAGAAAGGCAGAGAAGAAGAATGGTGAGAACAGTCAAGGACAATCCACAGACCACCTCCAAAGAGCTGCAGCATCATCTTGCTGCAGATGGTGTCACTGTGCATCGGTCAACAATACAGCACACTTTGCACAAGGAGAAGCTGTATGGGAGAGTGATGCGAAAGAAGTCGTTTCTGAAAGCACGCCACAAACAGAGTCGCCTGAGGTATGCAAAAGCACATTTGGACAAGCCAGCTTCATTTTGGAAGAAGGTCCTGTGGACTGATGAAACAAAGATTGAGTTGTTTGGTCATACAAAAAGGCGTTATGCATGGCGTCCAAAAAACACAGCATTCCAAGAAAAACACTTGCTACCCACTGTAAAATTTGGTGGAGGTTCCATCATGCTTTGGGGCTGTGTGGCCAATGCCGGCACCGGGAATCTTGTTAAAGTTGAGGGTCGCATGGATTCAACTCAGTATCAGCAGATTCTTGAGAATAATGTACAAGAATCAGTGACGAATTTGAAGTTACGCCGGGGATGGATATTTCAGCAAGACAATGATCCAAAACACAGCTCCAAATCTACTCAGGCATTCATGCAGAGGAACAATTACAATGTTCTGGAATGGCCATCCCAGTCCCCAGACCTGAATATCATTGAACATCTGTGGGATAATTTGAAGCGGGCTGTCCATGCTCGGCGACCATCAAACTTAACTGAACTGGAATTGTTTTGTAAAGAGGAATGGTCAAAAATACCTTCATCCAGGATCCAGGAACTGATTAAAAGCTACAGGAAGCGACTAGAGGCTGTTATTTTTGCAAAAGGAGGATCTACTAAATATTAATGTCACTTTTCTGTTGAGGTGCCCATACTTTTGCACCGGTCAAATTTTGGTTTAATGCATATTGCACATTTTCTGTTAGTACAATAAACCTCATTTCAATCCTGAAATATTACTGTGTCCATCAGTTATTAGATATATCAAATTGAAATGGCTGTTGCAAACACCCAAATATTTAGAACTAAAAATGATTAAGATTAATAGGGGTGCCCAAACTTTTTCATATGACTGTACATGCTGGAATTGTCACGCATGCATTGGTGACATGTATGATCCCACTGACACATACATTCCATCTAGCCAGATCAATCTGACCTTGTGCTTATTGGGGAAAGCAATAGAATTAGAGAAGATACATTCAGCTTGGCTTTTAGCAGGGCTTTGGTTAGCTTTTATGTGGATTGTGGCAGGCGGTTTTAGGGGGCAGTGGTTGGCAGTTCTAGCGAACACCTTGTTTGAAAATTATGGGAATGGGTGGTTGTGACTGGCAATTATTGGGAAATGGTGGCTGGGGGAACTGGCTTGACACCTATGAGGACACGTGTTGCTGGACATACTGTATATGGGACAACTGTGACTATCTACGTATGGTCACATAATTGACAGCTATGTATTTACCCATCATTGTCGGTCTATGAGGGCACCTGTGATGGACAATCATGGGGAAATCTATGAGCTATCTAAAAATACAAAGCTTGTCGTGAATGCTGTAGTGGCCATAGTCAAAGCTACAATATTTCATTTCTCCTTCAGATAGGTAATAATATAGAAATTTTAAAAAAAATCTGCAAAAATGTCTAAAAATTATGTTGCATCGTGGGGAGGGCTTGTTCCTCCATATTTGGCAGACTTGCCCATATACTGTGCTGCTTCTGGGTGAGGGATTCTACACTCAGTGTCTAATGTGAAGCTGTAAAAGTTGCCATAACGGGATTATCTCCTGCTGGACCTTTGGGGCTGTTTACTGTATCATAGGCCGGGCCTCTAATACTCTGGTGGACCAGTCTGGTCTGTGTTGTATACTTGCATATACCTTCCTGTATATGATTGTACGGTAGTATGTTTGGCTATGTTTATATGATATATTTACCTGCATTACATTTCTACAGGACTGACCATGACCAGCATGCTGTCATTGTCTCTCTTGCTCTCCTTCCTGTTTCTTCAAGGTTCTCTGGGTAAGTCGTGTTTTTTCCTTTGTCATTACTCCTAACCCTAACCCATTCCTGTCAATAGAGAAGATGTGGAGCTAAGACCATTAATCTAATCCAGCACACCTTTCCATACAGGGTTTATATTTGGGAGCCGCGAAGATTCAAGTTCTTCTGAAATCCGTCTTCCATTCTTGAACATTGGGATTGGAGGATCTTCACATGAACACCACCATGGACATGATGGACAACAAACTGAAGTATCAGATCAAGATGACCTGAACCCAACGAATTTCTGTCAAGGTCCTTGTAAAAATGGCTGGGTCTACTATCATGGTTATTGTCACATGTATGCGGCTTGGGAACTTAACTGGAAGGATGCGGAGGTAAGGACAATGCCAATGGTTTACCAATATGACCTAGCTGTTATACATGGGGCAAGGATATATAATGACTCTGCTGCTCACTGGGGTCAAGAAAAAGGTGATGACCCTCAAAATAGTCTCGAGATAGGATTGCACCTAGTAATATAGTCTCCAGACCAGACCCTCTAAAAAAAATACAGACCTCAGACCAGACCCTCTAAAAATAATTTACCTCAGAGCAGACCTAAAGCAATGCTGACTTCAGACCAGATTATGAGGGCACTAACCCTTCCTGTTGGGTGGCCCTGGCTTGGTATCATACCCCACACTATAATACCCTGTCTATACGGGCACCACAATAAAATACACAAAAATAGGAATACTCAACTGGCTCTCTGGCTAGTCCAGTCCGGTCTCTACTGCCAGCAACAAGCATGATATAGTGATGCAGGGTGCCATTCCCTCTGGACACAGGTAGAGTTGAAACCTGGATAGAGGGACAGCACCTAAAATCTGGGACTGTTCTGCTGAATCCTCAATGGTTGGCACTGCGGTATGTTTTAGACTTCTGCTGTCTCTGCCTCTTTCATATTTTGCTTAACATACATGTGTTGTCAAAAGGCAGCGGAGTGTGAGCCGCTTTTGGACACCCCTGGCAGCTGTTTGGATAGTCTTTCTTTCCATGGACATAATTTTTCAGGGGAGAATTGGGAATTCACTATACACATAAAATAGTTGACCTGATCTCACTAAAGGCAATGGGTTTGGCCAACTTTGCTTATATGTATGAAGACTAAAGGTTATACACAAAAGATAGATGTTGGCCAAACTTTTGTGTGGTCAATGGCTACCACCTCCAACCCACCTATAAACACGCATTCCCGAAAAGACCCCATTCACATCAAATTGTTGGTAAATCTGGCCAGAATTGGCAGGGTCCACCACCATCAAACCAATATACACGGGCATTTAAAGTCCTTATGAACTGAAGCCACTCCTAAAGATGACCTTGTTGAGAAGACCATTGCCTCATCAAGACCAGAGACAAATCCTTCATTTACTATTGATGCAGTCTTCTTCTTTGAAGGCCACCGCTCTAGAAGACCATTTTTCTAGCTATCTGAAAATGTATAGATTATTTCCGGCATACTTCTAGGGTTGTATTTAGTCAACCTTTGAAAGGCTATCTTCCTGAGAGTTAATATGGATTATCTTCTGGTTTCTAAATCAAATATCTTGGATGTATTTGCCTTCTAGGTGGTATGAAAACCAATTTACAAAGGTTTATCTCTAAGTATCTACAATCGCTCTCTGTTATCACAAGGAGGGTGCCCATTATTGATATAGCAGGACACTTTATTTATTTAGAGATTATGTGTTATAGTCACTGGACTATTAAAAGGAAAATCTGAATGCTACAAACAAGGCGTTTTGGTTTTGTCTGAATGAAGGGAAGCATTTGCTATGTTCCTACGTTTTTTTACATACCTTTATATGAACGACTATACGCTGGTCAGTCATAACATTGAAGTCACCTGCCTAATATTGTGTAGGTCCATCTCTCTGACCCATGGAGACCTGAACTCCACAAGACCTTTGAAGGTGCCCTGTGGCATCTCACAACAATACATTAACATATCCTTGAAGTCCTGTAAGTTGCTTGGTGTGGCCTCTGTGGATCACACCTGTTTTTTCCACCATATCGCACAGATGCTCAATAAGATCGAGATCTGGGGAGTTTGTAGAATAATTCACCACCTTAATCTCTTTGTCATGTTCCTCAGACCATTCATGAATGTATTTCTAGTGTGGCAGGAGCATTATTCTGCTGAAAGAGGCCACTGCCATTAGGGAAACCACCGCCATGATGGGGGGTACTTGGTCTGCACAATATCTAGGTAGGTTTTAGATGTTATGTAACATCGACATGATACCAGGAACACTACAGGTTTCCTAGCAGAACATAGTCCAGCGCATCATACTTCCCCCACCAGTACCTTCCTCCTATAGTATACCCTTGTGCCATCTTTTTCCCAGGTAAGTGACATACTCATACATGCACCCAGCCATCCACATGATGTAAAACAGGATTGTATCAGATCAGTTCATTGTAGGAAATTGTGGAAGTAGACAGGGGTCATCATAGCTACTCTGACCGGTCTGTGGCTAAGTAACAAGCAGTGATGCCCTGTGTGTACTGACATCTTTCTATCATAGCCAGCAATAACTGATCTAGCAGTTTGTGCTCCAGTAGTCTTCAGTGGAATTGGAGCAAGCAGGATAGTCTTCAAAAACCACCGGTATCAATGAGCCTTTGGTGGACATGACCCTCTTGTCAGTTCACAGGTATCCTTCCTTGGACCACTTTTGGTAGGTACTCACCACTACATACCAGGAATACCCCATATAACATGGCTTATGGAGATGCTCTGGCACAGTTGTCGCCATCACAATATGAACTGAATGTTTACTTGTTGCCTGATATTTATCCAACCCTGAAAAGCGCCATTGTCACCAGATAATCTATGTTCAGTACTTCAATGTTATGGCTGATCGTTGTATGATAATAGGAGATGACATGTGATTGTGATTTGGCTGTATTTTGATGTGTGAAGGTTTATGAGATATAGTAGACAGGGGCTGGGTATAGAGGGGTATACACACGTGGACAAAATTGTTGGTACCCCTCGTTTAATGAAAGAAAAACCCACAATGGTCACAGAAATAACTTGAATCTGACAAAAGTAATAATATATAAAAAATCGATGAAAATGAACAAATGAAATTCTGACTGGAATTTGCCAAACTACATGTTGACAAGCCACAAAGCTTCTGGGAGAATGTCCTAAGGACAGATGAGACAAAAATCGAAATTTTTGGCAAGGCACATCAGCTCTATGTTCACAGACGGAAAAATGAAGCATATCTTGAAAAGAACATTGTCCCTACTGTGAAACATGGAGGAGGCTCTGTAATGTTCTGGGGCTGCTTTGCTGTATCTGGCACAGGGTGTCTTGAATCTGTGCAGGGTACAATGAAATCTCAAGACTATCAAGGGTTTCTAGAGAGAAATGTGCTGCCCAGTGTCAGAAAGCTTGGTCTCAGTCGCAGGTCATGGGTCTTGCAACAGGATAATGACCCAAAACACACAGCTAAAAATACGCAAGAATGGCTAAGAGGAAAACATTGGACTATTCTGAAGTGGCCTTCTATGAGCCCTGACCTAAATCCTATTGAGCATCTTTGGAAGGAGCTGAAACATGCCGTCTGGAAAAGGCACCCTTCAAACCCGAGACAACTGGAGCAGTTTGCTCATGAGGAGTGGCCAAAATACCTGGTGAGAGGTGCAGAAGTCTCATTGACAGTTACAGGAATCGTTTGATTGCAGGGATTGCCTCAAAAGGTTGTGCAACAAAATATTACGTTAAGGGAACCATCATTTCTGTCCAGGCCTGTTTCATGAGTTTTCGTTCTTAAAAAATTCTGTTGAAGCATGGTTGAAAAGTAATGTCTGACTTTCATTTGTTCATTTTCATAGAATTTTTATATATTATTAGTTTTGTCAGATTCAAGTTATTTCTGTGACCATTGTGGGTTTTTCTTTCATTAAACGAGGGGAACCAACAATTTTGTCCACGTGTGTAGTAGACATGGACTGGGTAGTTAGGAGTGTAGTAGACATGGGCTGGGTATATGGGTTATAGAAGACATGATATGGATGCATTTGAGTTAGTAGATATGGTCTGAGTATATACAGTAGCAGTACAGTAGACATTGTTTGTGTATTTAGGAGTATAGTATAGTATAGACATGGGCTGGGTATTTAGGAGTATAGTATAGACATGGGCTAGGAGTATAGTACACAAGTGCTGGGTATAGAGCGGTATAATAGACATGAGCTGGGTATATAGGGGAATAGTAAACATAGGCTGAGTATATAGGAGTATAATACACAAGGGCTGGGTATAGAGGGGTATGGTAGACATGGTCTGTGTATTTAGGAGTATAGTATAGTATAGACATAGGCTGGGTATATAGGAGTATAGTACACAAGGTCTGGGTATAAAGGGGTATGGTCTTGGTATTTAGAAGTATAGTATAGACATAGTCTGGTATATAGTGGGGTGTGAGGGTATATGGGGATATGCTGGTTATATACAGTTTGTATTGCAGTTTCATAAGTCTTTATCCTTGGTATACTTTGTGTTTTTCACCTGCTTCCTCCTTCCATACATGTCAGAAACATTGCCAGATGCTCTTTGACCGTGCCCATCTTACAAGTATCATGAGTGAGGAACACAATAAATTCCTTATGGCCCTGGCCCGCTCTAAAGGATTTCTTGGCAACAAACTGTGGACTGGTGGCAGCACACAGAAGGTCAGTGAACATCTCAGTGACAATGATTGTTTTCTTGTAGCAGCACCACTTTTATCCATGGTGGTGTCTGGTATTGCGGTTCAGTCCTATTCACTTGAAAGTGATTGAGTTGCAATACCAGGAAAAGCCCATGGACAAGAGTGGCGCTATTTCATAATCTCTAAAGCCCCTTCAATAGAATGGACTTGCTGTACAGCGGTGAACCCTAAATAATGACACCCCATTATATTATTAGTATTGGAGAAGAAGATGATACAAGGTCAGAAGTCCCTGGGTGTAGTCCTAGCTGTTGATAGTGGGAACTACACATTTTCTTAACCCATTCAATGTCCAAACACTCCATAATAAATACACAGATATAGGTCTACTTTTTTAGGGTACGTTCAGACAGGTCTGCAGAGGATCCAAAAACATTTGCATACATATGTGCAAGATCTTTTGGCGCGTTCCCCTTGTCTTTATGGAATACATTTCTATGTGACTGTAGAGTAAGTCTTGAGTTTATCATGGCGGGCCATTGTATGATGTTGTTATGAGGTTATTGGCAATGGAAATTTTTATTGTTTTTACCTTTTTGTTATTTTTGTCTTATTTTGGTGGCCATCTTATCTCTGGGTTGGGATGACATGAATAGGACCAAGCTTTGTCAGCTTCTTAGCCTAGTTTCGGTCTGTACAGGAGTAGACTGACCAGGCGGACAATATGACAGGCCACAGAAACAAGTTTGGGTTCTTACCTCAATGTGTCAAAGTGATGGGATCATCCAACGTTATGAGGGCCCCTTTACAGCCCAAGTGTGCCCTTGAGATGGAGTTATTTTTTGATACAGACTCCAAGAAAGCTCATGTTGGTACAACTTGGTTAGTTATTCGATGGTCAACAGGGCATCTCAGATGAGGTAGGTGGGGCAGGTTTGTAGGATACAGAATATCCAGTTTTTGGCCAGGGTTTCACCTTAAAGTTCTCATTAGACAGCACTAGGTGATTTCTATGCTTGTTAATCTGCATTACTGCCCCCCCAGGGGTCTAATACTTGGGCGGATGGATCACGATTCCAGTTTCTGAAGTTCTCCGGAGGCAATGTGATGAAACTTTTTGGAATCAACATGTGCTTGAGCCTGAGTCTTGGAGGTGAGTATGTGATTGATGAGGAATAGTGGGTATGGATAGTCACCATGGGTTGTCACCTGTGCTAGTGTTATATTTATGCCTGCTTCAGCACCGAGCTCTCTTCTTATAAGGCTGTCAGTGCACGCAAGTGAGTAATGCACCAGGCTATAAGGTAATTAACCCTTTCACCACACTAGATCACAAGGAATGTTGACATCCACCCCGTACTGTCCTACACTACCAGGGATGCTGAAATTAACCCCCTACTACCCTAGACCACCAGGGATGCTGAAATCCAATCCACACAATCCACTAGGGATGCTCACATTATCACCTTACTACCCTAGAACACTAGGGATATTCACATTGACCACTTCACCACAATAGATAATCAGGGCTGCTCTGATTAATCTCGTACTACTCTAGACCACCAGGGATGCTGACATCCAACCCACACCAGCCTAGACCACCAGGGATGTTGACATTAACTGCTGACTCCCCTAGACCACCAGACATGCTCACATTAACTCCTTTACCATGCTAGACCATCAGGGATGTTCACATTATCACCTTATTGCGCTAGAGCACCAGGGATATTCACATTGACCCTTTCACCATAATAGATCACCAGGGTTGCTCAGATTAACCTCTTACTGCTCTTGACCACCAGGGATGCTCACATTGACCCATTCACAGCAATAGACCACCAGGGATGTTTACTGCTTTCAATCACCTCCTGCTGCCAAATTGGGTAATTTCCTGATGCCTAGCATTTTCGGTCACCCTGCCCTTGAAGATAATGTTCAGTCGTGACCTTGACAGAAACATGTGCATTGTCCCTTGGCAAATGCTTTGCTAGTATACAGCAATGATCAGGCAGAAAAAGCGATGTGGAAGAGAAGGTGCCCACATATATAATGGGACATGTTGACCAATATCTGAAAATTGTGACTATCCCATTAGATCTGAGACATCATGGAGGGAAGGTCCATGCTGCAGTCAAAGGTGTAACTTGGAGCTCCTGGACCTTCAATGTGAAATCTATAACAGGGCCCCACCTACCATGTACCATTTCTAATAGTAGTTTTACTATGTGGCAGAGGGGCTTTGGCACCCCCTCAAGTACCGAAGCTCAAGGGAAACATCTACCTCTGCACCTCTAATAGTTACACCCCCGGTTGCAGCTAAAATTGCGTGTTATACCACAAAGTTCACTGGGATGGAGAACAAACAGGGAGTTCCTTGACAGGTAAAAATTGTATCAGAAAATTTTTATGACCTCTAACATTTCTCTGCAGGTGGAAACTTCTGGGATCAACTGAACTGTGTCGAGAGGCATCACTTCATCTGTAAATACCAGCCGAGTCAGCTGTGAGGCCGAAGAGCTGGGGATACTCCGAATGTAGCGCCAATCCAAGCAACCAATCACTTACTAGCTTGTAGGGATGTAGGGCATTGTCACATGTTTTTATTGAGTTTGGTGAAGAATAAAAAGCTGAAATACTGGACAAAGTGTTTGTATAGATTGTGCTGCTCGATTTTATAGATGCCAGGGCTGCCCGCCCTCCTCCGACTACACACTGTTGTAAAATTGCAACTTCTGTTTAAAGGGGTTATTCGGGATTAGGAAATATGGCTGCTTTCTTCTTCTTCTCAGGGAGTGGCATCGTGTCTGTTGGGCACATAGCCATGCTATATGAATGGGATGGAGATGTAGCATGGTCATGTGACCAAAGGTTGTGATGTCACCTCCTGAGAAGTAGGAAGCAGCCATGATTTCTAATCTTGGATAACACCTTTAAGTACAGACTCTCACTAGGTAACCAATTTCCTAACTGCGAGATTTACATAATTGCAGTGTTGGACTGAGTTTCCTCGGGGACCAAAATGATTGTAGGTGCCCACCTTCCAACAACGCACAGGGAATAGAGCATAGTACCCTTTAAATTTGGGTGTCTTTTGATATTCAATTACTTGAATGAGACTGAACAGCACACAGGCCACTTGATAAATGAACATGGCGATGGCCTCAGGAGGTGTCTCATGGAATAAACTGGGGGACAGCGTTCTTTTTCTAATTGGTCACTATTTCTTGTATTGTTGCAATAAGTAGCGGCCGATAATTTTTACTCACCCATCCATGCTCCTGTGCAGGCTGGCTCTGCTGCCGCCACTAGAGGGCGCTGTACTTACGTCATGATGCTGAAGGACGCCAGGACGCTACATCAGCTACAGTGCACCCTGGTATTCTCTCTCACCGATCCTGACACTGGTTCAGTTCCTAAACTGCCCAGGTTCCCTCCGGTCCCTACTTCCTGGCGTTTACAAATGTCCAATCAGCTAGTCATTGGCCACAGCAGTGACCCACCTCATCAAATATTGGCTAAAAGTCTGTTCACATCTGTGTCATGCAATCCATTCTTGTGGTCTGTCATAAGACCACAAGAACGGATTAAACAAACACTGTCCGTCTTATTTCGTATGGGGTATGGACAGGTGATCCACTGGTTTGTTTCGGTCTGAGCTAGTTCGGATAAAACCAGAAGTTACATTAATATACTCGGTGGTCTCTTCTCTTCAGACCCTAGATTATAATAGGCGGCAGGGCTGGTTTTAGACAAAGTGTGGCCCTGGGCAAAATTAAAAGTGGGGCAAATTCTCACATGTTGTTCCAACAAAACAAACGCACTCAGTTGGTACACACTGTGCAGAGTGCTGCTGAATTGATTTCTAGTATTAAGGTATTCGCTAGGCTCTAATAAGACTTATATCTTTATTGAATAATAATGCTATACAAAAACCACATTTAAATATTATGTCCATATTGTTATAGAACAAAGCACACCATGGACTAATGTTACCAATAATACCTCTATACAAGGCCGGGTTTCCGCCCAAAAAATGCGGAGAAAAAATCCCTGCTTGCAGGACTTTTCTCTTTGCATTTTTTAAGCGGATTCGGGGACAGAAACCCGAATGGAGAATGAGCGCTAGTGTGAACATAGCCTTAATAATACCACCATACTGTTACTGCCACTGTACAAAAACCAATATTACCACAATACAGTGATAGATACCTCTCCTACACAGATGCTCTGTTGCCCCTAATAACATATAATGCCAGATAGTGCTTCATAATTTGCCAAAAACATTAGTCGTGCTGTAGACAGTAGTAATATGGCACAGTAATAGTGCCAACTTTTGTACTCAATAGAATAATAGTGACCACACCCTTTTATCATAATCAAATTTGATTATATAATTAAAATAATGATTTACTAATGCCTCCCATGGTATTAAAGCTCCCCTCTGTGCCCCTACACAGTAATGATGCCCATAGTAATAATTCCCACCGTCATGCCCCTGCAGTGTAATAATGCCCCTCTCTGCCCACTACACACTAACAATGCCCATCTTTGTGTCCTTTACAAAATAATAAAAGTGGGCATTATTATTATGTGGGGACAAAAAATGGATTATTACTGCTTTGGGGCAGAAAGGGGATATTATTATTATTACTGTTAATAACTCTCCCTTTTTGTAAACTCTTTGTTCCTCCACAGAATAATAATGATCCACTTTGTGCCACCTAATAGGTAATAGATTACAGTTTATCAGCTATAGAACCTTTTAGTTATAGAGCCCCCTTATTAGTTCTAGTTCCCCCTTATTATAAGTGCCCCCTTATTATGGTGCCCCTTATTAGTTCCCCCTTATTATAGTACCTTCTTATTAGTTCCCCCTTATTATAAGTGCCCCCTTATTAGTTCCCCCTTATTATGGTGCCCCTTATTAGTTCCCCCTTATTATAGTACCTTCTTATCAGTTCCCCCTTATTATAGTACCCCCTTATTATGGT
Source organism: Leptodactylus fallax (assembly GCA_947044405.1). NCBI lineage: Eukaryota > Metazoa > Chordata > Amphibia > Anura > Leptodactylidae > Leptodactylus > Leptodactylus fallax. Next base: position 168,176 of record CAMRHE010001103.1, read on the forward strand.
GTCCTTTGTTAGTTTCCCCGTTTTATATAACCCTTATTAGTTCCCCCTTGCTATAGTGCCCCTTATTAGTTCCCCCTTACTATAGTGCCTTCTTATTAGTTCTCCTTTACTATAGTGCCTTCTTATTAGTTCCCCTTTACTATAGTGCCTTCTTATTAGTTCCCCCTTACTATAGTGCCTTCTTATTAGTTCCCCTTTACTATACACTGTGTTCCAAATTATTATGCAAAAAGTGTTTAGGAGTGATAAGGTAAGAATTTTTTTGTTTGTCAGTTAAACTCATTGATGGTGATGTGTGTCAGGGCTCTTTATATCACTGAAAGCAATTGCAGACACCTGTGCTAATTAGTTTGGCAGGTGTGTCCAATTAAAGGCAAGACTACTTAAGAAGGCTGTCCCACATTATTAAGTAGCCTACATTTTCAGCCAAAATGGGAAAGAAAAAGGATGTGTTGGCTGCTGAAAAGCAACAAATTGTGGAGTGTTTAGGTCAAGGCATGACTACAATCAACATTGCCAAGACACTTCATCGTGATCATCGCACAATCAAGAAGTATGTAGCAGATTCACAGCACACACGTGTGCGTGCTGATAAGGGAAAATTGAGGACTCTTTCCAACAGGCAATTATGTCAGGTTAAAAGAGCAGCTTCAAAAATGCCTTGTCATAGCAGCAGACAAGTTTTTGAAGCTGCTGGTGCCTCCAACGTCCCCGAACAACAAGATGCAGGGTCCTTCAGAGGTTTGCAGCTGTGCGTAAGCCATCCTGTCGACCTCCTCTATCCACTGCACACAAGCAGAAACGGCTCCAGTGGGCCAAACAATACATGAAGACTGACTTCAAAACTGTTTTGTTCACCGATGAGTGCCGTGCAACGCTCGATGGTCCAGATGGATGGAGTGGAGGATGGCTTGTTGATGGACACCCCATGTAAACACGGCTACGGCGCCAACAAGGAGGAGGTGGAGTAATGTTTTGGGCTGGAATCATGGGGAGAGAGATTGTCGGCCCCTTTAGGATCCCTGAAGGGGTAAAGATGAACTCCATAATGTATGTGGAGTTTCTCAAACAGCACTTCCTGCCATGGTTCAAGAAGAAGAACCATGCATTCCGCAGAAAGATAATTTTCATACATGATAATGCACTGTCTCATGCTGCAAATAACACATCTGCATCTCTGGCTGCTATGGGCATAAAAGGGGACAAACTTATGGTGTGGCCCCCATGCTCCCCTGACCTCAACCCCATTGAGAACCTCTGGAGCATCATCAAAAGGAGTGTCTATGAAGGCGGGAGGCAGTTCACATCTAAGCAACAGCTCTGGGAGGGTATTCTGTCCTCATGCAAAACAATTGAAGCAGAAACCATCCAAAAACTGACAAATTCAATGGACGAGAGAGTTCAGAAGCTTCTTTCGAACAAGGGGTCCTATGTGCAAATGTAACATCACCTCGAATAAAGTTTTGGCTTGAAAACTGTTTGATTTCAGTTTGTAATAACCTGCTAATGCTTATAATTTCACAATGACCATTTTTTTGTTCTTAATAAAAATGAAAAGGTTGCAAATTCTGCTGTGCATAATAATTTAGAACATGCATTTTGAGTGCATTTTGAGTGTTTATTTTTTTTTTAAATATACTGTTATCATAGGCAGTTTGTTCAAAAACCTTTCAATTATACTCGAATAGTTGATGACTGGAAAATTACAATGACTGCAATTCATATAGGTAATTTTGGAAAATATGAGAAAATATTATTTGCATATTAATTTGGAAGACAGTGTAGTGCCTTCTTATTAGTTTCCCCTTATTAAAGTGTCTTCTTATTAATTCCCCTTATTATAGTGCCACTTTATTAATTTTAGTCTCCCCTTTTTTCCTTATTATAGTTTCCCCTTCAGTTCTAGTGCCCCCTTATTATAGTGCCTCTTATTAGTTACAGCGCCCCTTTTCAGCTTTAATGCCCCTCTTAAACTCACCTAACCTGATCCCGTAACAACTGAAGCTGATGACGTCTCCCCTGCTCCAGAAGAGGTCTGGCAAAGGCTGCGTGATGTCATGACATCATCACACGGCCTGAGTCAAGACGTTAGGTGCACACTATACTGTGGCTTACAGTATTACAGGGCAGGGACGTTTTAACACATTGGTGGGCCCAGTGCAAAGGTTTCATAAGTGGCCCCCCCCATGACCACCGCTATTATACCCATCTGAAAGCTGCCAAAAACTTGGATTTTATATGGTGACATTCAGTGGGTGACAATGTGTTATGTGACTGATGGAACTTTCCGCCTGTCAGAAATGTTTTATACGTTCATCTCTAGTAATAATCGCTATTGCTATTATTTTAGTGTGTAACAGATATCACTATAAAGGCAGTCGGCGTATTTTACTCTATAAAAAAAGTAAAAAAATGTAATCTTTATTGATGACTTTGTGAATATGTTGTGTAAGTGTTTGGTGCAACTCTTTTGGCGCTGCGAGCTGGACGATGGTAAATGTCTGGGTTACAGTGCCAATAACTTCCTGGTTAGGTTATGTTCAGAGGGGTATTACATTAAAATACCCCTGTGATTAGGATATGCGCACCGCAGAAAATTTAGCTCCATCCACTTTTATGTTGACTCCACCCATTCTCATCCATTTTTCTAGTATAATCCTACTACAATCACCCTAACATTACATGCCCCCGCATTATAATGTTCTCCTCCAATTGCCCCACAGTAGGAAGTCCCCTCTCCTGGTGCCACAGTTTCAGCTGGGGTAAACTAGAGGGGGACATTAAACCACGGAGTTAGTTGGATGGGGACATTAAACTGTGGGTAACTAGAGTCAGACAGGTCCCTCTCCAGCTACCCCTACGGTTTAATGTCCTCCTCCAGTTGCCCCCAGTTTAATGCTCTTTTCAAACTTGCCCCAAGTTTAATGTCCCCATCCAGCTGCCCCCAGTTTAATGTTACCCTCCATCTACCCCCCCCCCCAGTTTAATATCCCTCTTCTTCTCCCCCCCAGTTTAATGTCCCCCCTTCAATTGCTCCCAGTTTGATGTCCCACTTCATCTGCCTCCAGTTTAACATAATAAAACACACTCACCTCTCCTCGCTCCCCTGCTGTCTCTTCTCCCGTACTGTTCAGGGAGTTACAGGCGCGATGTGAGTGACATCATCACATCGCGCCTACAGTTCCCGGGGATCGGAGCACACTGGGAGGCACTTAAAACAGAGCGGTGAAGCAGGAACTGGCCGTGGACAGCTCCTGCTTCATCATTGTATTTAACTCATCTGCTTCCGGAGAGGAGGCAGATGGACTGATACCAGGGCATATTACTCGCCGACCGGGACAGTGGGGCAGGACCTGGAATCCCGGATGGTTGGGAGGTATGCCCAACTGGGGCCCCAGTACCATAGGCCTGGGGCAACTGCACCATTGGCCCTATGGTTAAAGCGGTCCTATGACAAAGCATGGAGAATAGATCTCCATGCTCTGTGGTAAGTGACAGGTTTCAACTGGATCGGAGCCCTGAGAGGACTCCACTTCAGTTGAAAGTGGTGCTCTCAGGATCGGAGGCATCAAGTGAAACCTTGAGTGTCCCGGATCCACTAGGGGCCCCTTTGGGTTTCCCCCCCCCTTTCCTAACGCCGGCCCTGATAGGTGGAGGCCCAGGGGAGGTGTAAAAACAAAAAACATTTACAGGTGCATTTCAATAAATTAGAATATCTTTGAAACATTTATTTCAGTAATGAAATTAAAAAAGTGAGCTCCTATATTTTCTAGATTCTTTAAACACAGAGTGTTCTATTTCAAGTGTTTTATTTCTGTAAATGTTGATTATGGATTACAGCTAATGAAAGCCCAAATCTAAGAAAATTTGAATATTGTAAAAAAGTTCAGTATTGTAAATTCAGTGTTTCACCTGCCAAGGTTTCCTAAGCCTTTAAATGGTCCCTCAGTCTGGTTCAGTAGGACACACAATCGTGGAAGACGCTGATTATGAATTGAATTACTGAAATGAATGAACGTTTCAAAGATATTCTAATTTATTGAGATACACCTGTATACTCACCTTTCCTTGCCTCTTCTGGGCTTAATCTCGACATCAAGCGCTCTCTCTCTCAGCCTCCTGGTTGATGTCATGCTCCCAGGGTCCCTGCTGAGGCCTCTGATTGGACACACTGAGCGTCATAAAGCTGGGCATGTCCTTGTGACTGCTGTGGCCCAATCACAAGGAGCATGACATCACCCAGGAGAAATCGAATTTAAAAAATAAAAATAAATAAATAATATAAAAAAAAAAAACAATTTGGGAAATTGGGATCGAGCTTGACTTGGAATGAAGTAGTTTGTCCATCTCTAGTGGTTACCAATAGGGTCTAACGATTTAAGTCTGCAATTCACAAGCTCCTATTCATACACTGAAATTGAATACCTTGACTTGGTACTCAGTCAAGAAAATACGGTAATTCATACAAAAACTTTTTTTTAAGAAAGTCGATGGCAATAGCCTTTTAAGCTTCCATAGTGACCATTATAAGAAGTGGAAAATCAACGTTCCCTTCAGTCAATTTAAACGCCTCAGGAGGAACTGTTCCCGAACTGAGGATTACCTTGAACAGAGTAAAATTATGACAAGCAGATTTTTAGAAAAAAGATACCCCAAATCCGTTATTACAGCGGCTAAATCAAGAGCTAACAAGCTTACTCAATCCGACTGTTTAAAACCAAAACCTCCACCAACAGAGAATAATGAAAAATGGCAGTATAATTTTCTTACTACATACAGCTTTCAACATAAAACAATTCGCAACATTCTAAATAAACATTGACACGTTTTGAAAAAAGATCCAATTATAGGTAAAACATTACCAGACAACCCAGCCATCACATTTCGAAGAGCCCAAACTATTAAAAATATCCTAGCCCCCAGTAAGCTCCGTCAGAAGCATCTTCTGACCAGTACAAATAATATACCAAAGAAAAATGGAAACTTTAAATGTGGAAAAAGTAGATGCAAATGTTGTTCAACTCTGAGCCATAATTTACAACAATTTAAAAGTAATTCCACGGGTGAAACATTCAAAATTAATCAATTTCTTAATTGCGAATCTGAATTTGTGATTTATTTGATCGAATGTGGATGCAGTCTGCAATATGTTGGTCGTACCACACTCCCTTTCCATATTAGACTCAACAATCATAGATCCAATTCATGTAGGGGTTATATTAAACATGGCGTTTCAAAACATGCCAAATATTTTCACAATAGCGAATTCTCATCATTTAAATCTACCATAATAGAACAAATCCCTATCACAAAAGACAACAGATTTGACACTCTAAAAAAACGCGAGATGTATTGGATTTACAAGCTCAGTACTTTAAATCCCTATGGTCTGAACGAAGCCACCGAAATAATCACCTAAACCTTTCACATCCAAAATTCATCCCACTTCATTACTACACTTCTAGGACCACAATTTCATTATCCAATTACATAATCTGTAACCCATTTATTCAACCCCCTTTTTTATTTATTTTTTTTTTCCTCTCCTTTATCAATTCATTCCCATATGACACCTGTATCCAGTCATTTCAGTATCCAATACACAATTCTATTTCATGAATTCCATCATCCATTTACATAACTCATAACCCATCTATATAACCTTTTTTTTTTTTTTTATCTAGGACCACAATTTCATTATTCATTTACTTAATCTGTTACCCATTTACTCAACCCCCTTTTTTTTTTTTCTACCTACTCTAGACACCTGCGCTGGCATCACACATGCCACACATTATAAATTAACCCTCATTTCCTGCACACAACACTGGCTCTTTGCACAAGCAATATTACAGAGGTAAGCACTCTTCATTTTAACTATACCATCATCAGGAGTATACATACTGCTGCAAATTGGTGTAACTGCATTTCAATCAAAAGACATTCACAGAGATAAGCCACCATTTTGACTATGTATATTGTTTGAATTTCTAGTACTGCAGGCATTTATACAAAAGATATTTATAAAGATAAGCCCCTTTCTTCTTGGCTTTATTACCATCTTTACTATATATATAGATAAGCCACCATTTTGATTATGTATATTGTTGCAACTTTTAGCACTGCAGATATCCTTTTGCTGTATTACCATCTTTACTATATATATTGCTATATATATTGTTATACGCGCTAACCCCCTGTCCATGCTAGCTACCATTTTGATTTTGTATATTGTTGCAATTTTTAGTACTGCAGATATTTATATGAAAGGTAGCTATAAAGACAAGTCCCTTGGCTATATTACCATCTTTACTACAGATATGGTTACACGTGCTAATCACCTGTTCGTGCTAACTACCTGTTCTTACACAATTTGCTTTTAGTTACTATATATTTGTTTTGACTGTACACATCGTATACAATATTTTCTAGTGTCCGTATCAAGTGATTTATTCATCTTGATAAATTTATATACCATCCATTAATCCATTGTATTTATAATGGTCTGTATAAGGCAATTTGAATATATACCCGACATTTTTATTATGAAATAATATACATATATATATACATACACATACACACAGATATAAACTATGTTTCTACATAGGAGACTATAAAGTAATAAGTGTGTTAATAATGTAAACAACAAGTGTGTTAATAATGTAACCAACAGTTAGATCTTTTATCATCTGATTATGTTATGATCTTATAGTACATCTTTTATGTCTTTCTTGTTATAATATCTTGTCATAATATTAGCTTATGATTTTTTACTATAAATTTTTATATGTTTATTTTATGTTTATTTTATGTTTTATTACTATTTTATTGATTGTAATTGAAATAAGTGTTTTTATTTTATCTCTTATCATTATTTATGTAGATCTGATGAAGGGGTGCGCTCTTTTGAACGCCTTAAAACCCCGAAACGCGTAATCTTAAATAAAGCCTGAACTTCCCGCACTTTGAGACCAGTTGTGGTTTATCCATAGAGGAGCGCAAATCCTGGGACCCTATTGGGAACAGTTGTTCCAGCTATACATATCTTTCACCAACGGCTTCAATCCTTCGGATAGTCGGTAACCCCAGTTTGAATGCGATCCTGATCTACTAGATTCCCTAATTTTTGTAGGTTTGTAGGTGACCAAATACTTATTTTCCACCATAATTTGCAAATAAATTCTTAAAAAATCAGACAATGTGATTTTCTAGATATGCTTTCTCATTTTGTCTCTCATAGTTGAGGTCTACCTATGATGATAATTACAGGCCGGCCTCATCTTTTTAAGTGGGAGAACTTGCACAATTGGTGGCTGACTAAATACTTTTTTCCCCATTATAGTAGTAGCATGATGGCATAATTTAGACAGTAAATGACAAGATTTTTGATGAGCATGTTTTGTGGGCACCAGATTATTATAATTTTAGATAATATTATTTTGACACTACATGGAGGTATTATTTAGGCATTGTACGGCAATATGATTTTGGAATATTAACATAATATCAGTATAAACATTCAGTCTTACATACAGTGCAATAAATAAGAGCAAATCCTAAGAAGGCTGGAAGTCCCAATGCAGCCATCTACCTACCGGAGAGTATCCAATCGCTATACAGGCTGACTGACTCCGTGTGTTGTCAGCCGCTATATGGCAGTATAGCGGGATACCCCTTGTAGTCATTATAGTGGCCAGTCTTAAAATGACATCACCGAGTATACCTTGCCCTCTGTAGGTGCCCTCAGTATACCCCGCGCGAATTTCTGCAGACTGTTCACTTATCGCCCATGAAATAGGTTGTTGTCCGGGCTCTTTTCTCGCACACATTGAAGGAAACATCCGAATACATTGCGCAATGTAATTTTTGCTGCGTTCGTTCCTGCCAAACCACCATTTGTCACTGACCAGGCCGGCTTCACCTGGATCTAAAGGACCGTAGTGTAAGTTAATACTCCTGCAAAATGGAGACAAGATTTGGTGTGTGAGGCCAGAAGAGATGAGATACAAGAAAGAATTCGCCAAGTTGCCTCAATGGGATTCCTAGCACTAAATAATCTGGCAGCACCCACATTCTGCAACCTGTGGGTCATGTTTGGGCCTCGTCTCTGCCCAAACAATGTATTACCTGTGAATAGAGATGAGCGAATCGAAGCTGCAGAAGTGGAATTCGATCCGAATTTCAGGAAATCTTCGATTTGCCAACGATTCTGGATTTCCTCACGCGTCGATGCATCAAATCTTATTTTTTTTATAAAATGGCCGCTGCACATGTTAGGACAAGGGGGAAGGGACTCTGGGAACGCGGGATCACTCACAATGCCAAGCGTCCAGTTTATCAGCAGCCAGCCGGCTCTGTGATGTCATAGCCCTATAAAAACCCTCGGCCATTTTAGGTACAGTCATTTCACATCGCTCTTACTGTAGGGACAGACACCAGCAGGAGCTAGGGAAAGACTTAGAAAAGAGATAGAAGTTCAGGGAAAGAGCCTTAGAATTGCAGGGAAAGGATAGGGAGGAATTGAAAGAAGAATTTGAGGTGGTTGCAGGGTCATTAACAACAAGAATTGTAATACACATTGCAGCACTCTCTGCCGATATACTGCTGCTCATTACTCATTCCTGTGTCTTCAAGGTGGAACACAACAAGCCTTTTGCAGTGCAGTATGGCAAAAAACTGTGAATTATCATCCACTAATATCTGCACTTATCTGTAATTAACGCCTTTTTAAAGGCGTTTATTATAAGGGGCTTATTCACTGTTCTTCCAAAGAATAACATTACAGGCGTAAGGTGGCGAGGCATCAGGAGTCAGTTACAGAGGCCTGAACTCCCAGTGTCAAGTGGTGGTCATGTCTTAACCAGCAACCCAACGGTTGTAGACTGGTTGACTCGGTCATCCAATTCATCCCAAGTCACATCAGACACCCCCAGCCAAGAGTTGGTGGGTTCGTCACACACAAGCCTTAGTTGGCATGGCCCGGGAGCAGGCCCTGTGCCCTCACCTGTTCTCAACCTGCCTCTGTTCTTTTCTGTTCCCTCAGCTAGAGAAGTACTCTATGTTGTTGGCTCAGATCCACTGTACAGTGAGGAGGAGGTACTAGAGGACAGTCAGCAGCTACCGCTTAGTCAAGATCTGGAGGAGACATCCGCCGCTTCCTGCGGTAGGCGGGCAAGTAGTGATGATGAGAGTGGCGTGGGAGCTGGTGTTGAGGAGGATATCAGTGACATGCAGACAGTAGTGGGTGACGATGTAGCCGATCATAATTGGGAGCCGGGTGATGAAGGGGCTTCATCGTCATCAGGAGAAGAGGGTTGTGCCTTGCGCATGAGGCAGCGGGGGAGTCAGCAGGGTGGCAGCAGTGGGAGGTCGGGAGCTAAACGTGCCCAGGGTAGACCACCTGCTTCGCAGCAGACTTCCTGCCTGGAAAGCAGTGGTTCAGGGGTTCACGGAGGCAGTGGCTGTAGCAGTCAGTTACTGCGGAGTGTTGGGGGGTAAAATCACCTACTCGACGGTGTGGTAGTTTTTTTGTAGAGCCGCCGGCGGAGGTGAACATGGCCATATGTTCAATCTGTGGGCAGAAGGTGAAGCGTGGCCAGGGTGCCAATATTGGTACCACAGCCCTGCATCAACATATGCAGCGTCACCATATAGTGGCCTGGGAGAGTCGTGGCTCCAATGTGGTGGTCCAGCCTGCTGCAGCACCCAGTGGCACGCACCCCATTTCAGGCAGTCAAAGCTCCACCACCTCAGCCGAAGGAAGCTGTGTGTCCTTTCCATCATCTGCTGGTCGTAATGCACATGCTCCTCCTCCTCCTCCTAGTCAGTCGTTGCGTCAGCAATCGATCACAGAATCTATATCAAAGAGACAACAGTATGCGTGCAATCATCCAACAGTGCAGAAGCTGAACGTACTCCTGTCTAAGTTGCTGGTGCTGCAGTCACTCCCTTTCCAATTGGTGGACTCTGCACCTTTCAGAGAACTGATGGCTTGCATCGAGCCGAGGTGGAGAGTCCCAAGCCGTCATTTCTTTGCCAAGAAGCAGTACCAGTCCTGCACAAATATGTAGAAGAGAAGGTGGGCCAGTCCTTGAGCCTGTCGGTGTCTGCCAAAGTGCACGGCAGCGCCGACGTATGGAGCTGTAACTATAGTCAAGGACAATATATGTCATTTACGGCCCACTGGTTAATGTGGTGCCTGGCCAGACACACCGGCGACTTGGACAGGTGACGCAGCTACCGCCTCCACGTTCTCACGCCGTTGGTCCTGCAACAATGTCCACCTCATCCTCCACTGTCTCCTCAACTTCCACTGCAGGGACAATTCACAGTGCTCCTCCAGCATACCACATGTGCAGGGCACAGTGGTGTCACGCTGTTCTACACCTGGGCGAATGAAGTCACACAGGGGAGGAACTGCTCTGTGTCCTCAATCAAGAAATCGAATCCTGGCTTTCTCCAAGAGAACTTAAAATCGGAACAATGGTGACCGACAACCGGAAGAACATAGTGTCGGCGCTGCGTCAAGGAGGGCTGAGCCATGCGCCCTGTATGGCGCACGTGTTCAATCTGGTTGTCAAGCGATTCCTTACTAAGACATCCTAAAAATGTCAAGGAAACTGCACTTCAGCCACTCATACACCGCCAAGCACACCCTCCTTGAGCTGTAGTGGCAGAACGGCCTCCCACAACATAGGCTGATATGCGATGTTTCCACCCGTTGGAATTCAACCCTCCATATGTTTGATCGACTATATGAACAGAGAAAAGCATAAACGATTTCTTGATGATCCAAGCGGACAAAGGTACTCCCCTGTGTAACTTTAACGTTAGCCAGTGGTAACTAATGCCTGACACCTGCCGTTTGCTCGTTCCCTTTGAGGAGGCCACTTTGTTAGTCAGTCGCCAAGACTACGGGATGAGCAACGTCATTCCACTGATTCACATCCTGGAAATGATGCTTTTCAATCTGGCTGATAAGGGTACTGGAGATGTGGCGTCTACATCTCACAGCCACATGAGCCCTGTGGGGGCTGAACTGGAGGAGGAGGATGAGGAGGACATTGGAGCACAAACAATGTGTAGCGAAATGGGTGGAGAGGAGGAGCAGGAGCAACCAAAACAGCCAGATGGAGATGAGGAGGATGAGGCAGATGACCCAGACAAACTGTGGCAGTATGCAGTGGAGATGGATGCAGGGAGTCCCTCGGAGTCACTTGCTCAAATGGCCCGATGCATTCTGACTTCCTTGCGCAGTGGAAGAGTGAAGAAATCAGGCGATACCTTTTAGAGGCTAACTGAGTATATTTATAAGTAAGCTTTCAGGAGTGCTCGCTCCCTTCATCAGACATGGTGTGATACAAGAACTGAAAATTAACAGATTTTTATACACATGGTTTTCAAAGCATTTTAGAGTCCTTAAAAAAAATTGCAATCTAAGTAGAGAAGTTATTTACAACAGGTCAAAAAAAACAGTCTGGAAACTTGTGGTGCGTGACGGAGGGATCAGTAATTCTTGCTGTTATCTGTTTGCTATCAGGAGGTGATTTGTGTCCCTCACAGTTCATGCATAGTTTGATTTGAAGCTGGCATGAATATTGAGTTCAGTTCATGGTTCAAACATAGTGTGACATAGTGTGACATCGGCTGTCCTTGCGCAGTGACAGCCGATTTGTCACCATTCGGCAGAGGGATGACTACTGGCTCTCCACCATATTAGACCCTCGCTACTGGTGAAAAATGGGGGCTTTTTTTAACACCCGCTGAGAGGGAGGAAAAACTGAACTACTATAGAGACATGTTATGTAGCAAGTTGGCCGCTGCCTATCTGTGCCATCGTCCATCCTCTCGCATGTCCAACCGGAGGGGCCCTGAGCGCTCAACTTGAACCGACATGGCAGCTGTGGGAGGGGGTGGGGTTGGCAGGAGCAGTATCATCAGCATTACCATCAGCAGCAGCCTGAGCCTAGAGTCGCTGATGAGTAGCTTTCTTCAGCCGCATAGTGAAGAAGCTGCTCATCAGCAGCTAAACACAGAGCAGAACTTGAACCAGCAGGTGGTGGCATACTTAGAGTGCACCCTGCTACCCGTCATCGAAGTTCTGCTGGACTACTGGGCAGCCAAACTGGATTTGTGGCCACAACTGGCCGAGTTAGCCCTGGAAAAGCTGTCCTGCCCCGCCAGTAGTGTGGCATCAGAGCGGGTGTTTAGTGGGGCGGGGGCCATAGTTACCCCAAGGAGAACTTGCCTGTCCACAACAAAATTTGAAGAGACTGACCTTTGTGAAAATGAATCAGGTGTGGATCAGCCAAGATTTCCAGCCACCAATGCCTGATGCAGCAGATTAAATGATTCATGCTGCCTCACCACACTCTGTCACTGGTTCACTGTATGGCCTCCTAAGGCTGTTGCTACCTACACTGTATGTCCTCCTCATGCCGCCTCCGCTGGGTCACTCTGTATACTCCTTATGCCACTGCCACTGGGTCACTGTATGGCCTTCTCATGCCATTTCACCTGGGTCACTCTGTGTTCTCCTCATGCTTCTTCTACAGGGTCACTGTATGTCCTCCTCATGCCACTTCCACTGGGTCACTCTGTATACTCCTCATGCCACTGCCACTGGGTCACTGTATGGCCTCTTCATGTCGCTGCCACTGGGTCATTGTATGGTCTCCTCATGCCACTTCCACTGGGTTACTCTGTGTCCTCCTCATGCTGCTGCCACTGGGTCACTGTATGGCCTCCTCATGCTGCTGCCACCTCCACATTATGTCGCCTTGCCACTCTGTAGACATCTATGTGGAATCGACAGACGACGGTGTAAAAGGAGTGTGCTCTTTTACGCTACAGTAGGATGTTGGGCCTCTGCATGCTTCTTTCTACCTGAAACTAACATTGTCCTGTAAGGCTGAGTTCACACTTGAGTTAGTTGGTCAGTTTTGGCCCTATAACTGGCCAAATAAGTGAAGTGTGCAGTGGTTCTAAGAGCGACGCCTGTCATGTGCGTGTCATACTGACTCACAGTATTGTTTGACTACCACAGTAGGCTCTCTATGTGTGTTACTGCAAGGCATACACCACTATACAGGCTCTCTGAAACCAGGAAATAGGTGTTTTTTAGCGATATTCGCCACAAATTAATTAGGATTGAAGCAAATTTTTTTGGAAATTCGAATCGAACTACAGAATCGAACTTTTGAGAAATTCGCTCATCTCTACCTGTGAACAACAGTGGAGCGGCCTTTCCTGCCTAGGGTGAGTAACTTCCTTAAAGGGAATGTATTTTCCATATTTTATTCCATATGTTTTCCATTTTTTTTATTTTATTAAAATCAGATGAAATATATAATTTTTTAAAAATATTTGTAGAATTTTTTTTTATTCCGTACATGATTATGGGGGTGGCCATCTTGCCTGAGCTTCTCCTCTGCCCTGTTACCAGCATTTAGTGATATGCTTTACAGCACAGTCATGACCATAGGCAGCAGTAGTCTGGAGGAGACTCACTTTGGTCTATGGGAGAATTTTCTAAACATGTATCTTCTATTGTAATCCTGTCTGTAATTATTAGTGGCCAGGGTGAAAACTGCAGGATTTAGAACTTTTTTATGTAGATAGTGACATGGAAAATTCTTTTAAATATCAAAAATTCTTAAAAAATATGTTTAGCATTCTGGTGAGATATTGCCTATAAGGCTCTATTCAGACAACTGATGCAAATTGGGTGTGAAAACCAGTTGTTTTCCATGGTTGATTTCCATGGATCCCTCGTAAACTTGAGTCTATAGAAAGATACGTGAAATTGGGCAAAAATAGGACATTTCCACACACTCCGTTAAAAAGAAAATGGACATGTGAATACATACCTCCCACCCGTCCTGGATTCAGTAGGACAGTCCCAGATTCTGGGTCCTATCCCGCGGTCCCGTTCGGCAGGAGGTATGTCCCTCCAGAGGACACAGATGAGTTGAACACAATGATGAAGCAGAAGCAGACAGCTCCTGCCTCACCACTGTGGCCCCTGTGTGCTCTGGCGGTGGGAGCTGCAGGTGAGATGTGATGACATCACTCACATCACGCCTACAGCTCCCTGACGACTCCAGGAGAGAAGACTGCAGACAGAACAGCAGTGGAGGGGAGTATCAATGTTTTTATTATGTTTGTTTGTAACCAGGAGAAAGACATAAACTGTGGGGGCAAATGAAGGGGACATTAAACTGGGGGGTCAGAATAGGGGGACATTAAACTGGGGGTCAGATGAGGGGGCATTAAACTGTAGGGACAGATGGAGGGGAACATTAAACTGGGGGAACAGAGGAGGTGGACAACAAACTGTGGGGGCAGATGGAGGGGGACAGTAAACTGTGGGGGTAGCTGAAGGGGGACATTAAACTGAGGGAGCACCAGGAGGATGACATTATAATGTGGAGGTGAGGGTAGGGGCATTATACTGTGTGGGGGCACAAGAGAAATGGATGGGAATGGGCAGAGTCAAAATAGAAGTGGGTGGGGCTTAATTTGCCACAGCGCACAGTGAATAGCCTTATACAAAGGCATGGATTTTAATGCAGCTGTGTAATGGCCCTTAAAAAATGGCAGTCACATGGACAAAATTCATGTGTGAATAGAGTCTTAGAAACTTTGAGCAGCAGGTGAATGATCCAATAGGGGCGCTGTGGCTAGTTGGTAGCATTTTGGTGGGTACTGAAGATGTATAGTGACTAGAGAAATCATGGGACACTCTGGCTAGTTTTTATGCAACACTCTGGCTAATACTTTTTTGAAGGGAATTTTAGTTCATGGGAAATACTATGGAGAACATATTTGGCCGCCATTGGCATGGGACAGAAAAGGAGCAATTTAGTGTTGCCTTGTTAAGGGGTACCATGTCATAGCAATGCATGAAAGAACTGTGCCCAGCACCCTTAGGGTGGCACCAGGGCTGGTTTTAGACAAAGCGGGGCCCTGGGCAAGTTTACAAGTGGGGCCCTAAATTCTAAGGTGGTGAAACTACTGCCAAAGCAGCTGCTATGGAGCCTGTAACCATAGGGGGCCTGGTGGGACCCTTCTGCTTTTGTTTTTTAAATAGACCATTAACTGCTGGAGTTACTCCAGTAGGTAATGAGCCCTATTTACTTACCGGTCCCCACTTCTGCCCATGTCCGCCCCTGCTTCCCCTTCAGCCCTCCAGGGCAGAACTGTTGATATCTCCCCCAGACTCCAAGTCTGTCCTTATCAACTATGCAGTCTTGTTTACAGAACATTCCACCCTCTTGTGCTTTCTGTATAGAATATAGTGCAAGTTATGTTTTAACCCTTACAGCGTCCCATATCACGTCTCTGACACTGAACAACATCAGGACTTCGCTGACAGGGGTGTGATATGGAATGCACGAGCATGGAGATTGGTAAGTACGGCTGCAGTACTTGGTATTTGTTGGCCGAACCTTGCAAGATCCGTCTCACAAGGTTTGCCTGGCAGTTTCATTCAGACAAACTGCTGTTATTATACTCTGGGGTCTACGGTCTTTTCTAACCCCAGAGTATAATGTTCAGATGCCCGGGGAAGGTGAAAAAAATGGTCTCACTTACCTCTCCTGTGCGCCAACACGAAGTCCTGCTGCCTTCAGCCCTCTTTAATGATGTCACAAATGGCATGTGGGTCTGGCTGGCATCATTGATGCCGAAGTAACCCATGTCTGTGGTCATCGAAGACAATAGGAAGTAGCACTGGAGCACAGGAGAAGTAAGTAAAACCGTTTGTTTTTTTTTAACTCCCCTGGGCCTCTGAACATTATACTCTGGGTTCTGAAGAGACCCCAGAGTATAATAATAGTTCATGTGTCGTGATCCCCAAAAATTGTCGGGTTCTGCCAAACCCAAAATTTTTGTTATATTTGCACCAAATACTATAGGGGACATTATCCTGTGTGAAGGGGCTACTATGGGACATTATACTTTATGGAGGCGCCACTATAGGACATTTTACTGTGAGGAGGGACAACTATGGGACATTAAGCTGTGTGAAAGGGCCACCATGGGACATTATACCTTGTGAAGGGGCCACCATGGGACATTATACCTTGTGAAGGGGCCGCTATGGGACATTATACCATGTGAAGTGGCCACTATGTCACATTATACTGTGTGGAGGGGCCGCCATGGGACATTATACCTTTCACGTCCTCTGGCACACTCGGTTTTATATACCGCAGGAAAACTGACGTTGAATTCAGCACACTGTCAGCTTTGACGGTACGTGCCCGGGTGCTTGGAGATATCGGTGCCGTTAGTTTCAGCACTGATATCCTTTCACTGTCAGAAGTGCGGACCTTACTGCTCAGCGTCATCGCACCAGCAGTAAGTACCCGGGCAGACATCAGGAAATCTGACAGTCAGCTTTCTGGCGGTATATAATACTGTGGGTGCCAGAGGACGTGAAATCTCCTCTTTCAGTTTTGAAATGGAGGACGCTATTCTCGTCAATGGGGTCCGCCGGTGTCTGTGTGTAACCTCTAAAACTGTGGTCCGGCTCCTCCAGAGGACCTGAACGACGGAGAGGCCGGAGCAGATGTAAACCTAGTCTCAGAGGTTTCAATTAATTTTAAAATTACAGTATTTGTCTAGCTTCATCATTTACATATATAGCAAATATCTTAGAAAACATAATGGTGATCATCCTGACAAATGTAATGCAAAACTGCAGTAAATACTGACAGCATAGCAAAGCAATACAGAACAAAGACAGAACATGTACACACACACACACACACACACACACACACACAGAAGACATATGCACAAGACAGAATATATACACACATACAGACACACACCCACACATACATACACAGAACATGCACACACACACGCACACACACAAGACAGAACATGTGTACACACACACAGAAGACACACACACATACATAAGACAGAATATGTACACACCCACAACCATCCCAGATTCTGCGGGACAGTCCCGGATTGTGGGTCCTGTCCCGCCGTCCAGGTCGTCAAGAGGTATGTCCCGGATTCAACTCATCTGCATCCGGAGAGGACGCAGATGAGTTGAATACAATGGTGAAGCAGGAGCCCTCCATGGACAGCTCTTGCTTCACCACTGTTCCCCTCCCTTCCACTCACATCGCACCTGCAGCTCCCTGAACACTCCAGGAGAAGAGACAGCAGGGGAGCGAGGAGAGGTGAGTATCAGTGATTTTATTATGTTAAACTTTGGGGGGACATTAGACTGGGGAGAGATAAAGGGGGTCATTAAACTGGTGGCAGATGTAGGAGGGCAATTAAACTGTGGGCAGATGAAGGGGGCATTAAGCTGGTGGCAGATGGAGGGGGCAATTAAACTGGGGCAGATGAAGGGGGACATTAAATTGGTGGAAGATGAAGGGGAACATTAAAATAGGGACAGATGGAGGGAGCACATTAAACTGGGGACAGATAGAGGAGTGGACATAAAACTGAGGGGGCAAATGGAGGGTGACATTAAACTGAGGGCAACTGGAGGAGGACATTAAACCGTGGGGGTAGCTGGAAGGGGACATGTCCGCCTCTAGTTGTCCCCATTTTAATGTCCTCCTCCAGCTACCTCCACGGTTTAATGTCCCCTTCCAGTTGCCCCAGTTTAATGTCCTTCTCTAGGTTTCCCCAGTTTAAACTGGGGTACGAGGAGTGGGACTTCATACTGTGGGGCAATTGAGGGGAACATTATAATGTGGGGGCATATAATGTTAGGGTGACTGTAGGAGCATTATACTGTGTGGGGGCACAAAGAAAAATGGGTGAGAAAGGGCGGAGTCAATGTAGAAGTGGGTGGAGCTAAATTTGCAGTGGCGCACATAGCCACACATTTTGTCCCTCTTTCTGTCCTTTGAAATTTGGGAGGTATGTATACACACACACACACACACACACACACACAAGACATAATATATACACACATACAGAACATGTACACACACAGAAGACACAGCACATACCTGGAGCTGAGTCAGGGATTGATTACTCTGGGCTGAAGCAGCCTAATTTAATGGATCTTCCCCTGCAGTGCAAGACTTTGGGAGGGTAGGAGGAGGAAAAGGAGGAGGAGCTGTCGGCCTGCGTGGACACTTGGTAAGTAAGTGGGGGAGAGAGGCAGTCAGCACCCAGTAGCCTCTCAGGAGCTTGGGGCCCCAGCACTTGCTAAAGTCAGGGGACTCCTTAAGTTGTGGGGGCCCTGGGTGATTGCCCAGTTTGCCCCCCCCCCCCAACGCTGGCCCTGGGTGGCACTGCACAGTTATAGAGGCACTGAGACTAGCACTTTTATGGGGCACTATGAATAATACCACTTGGAGCCACATTGGTTGGAAGTTGGAACTCTTAAGTGTTAATATGTGGGACCATGTAAGGATTGGTCATCCATGTATGTAAAACCCTATTGAGGCAGGAAAAGTGGTTGTGGGATTTTAGGACTGAAGGCAAACATCAAACATGGCCAATGTTACTTTCCAGGAGCCCAAGCCTAGGTATATCTGGTCGCCCCTATGCACATTGATCCTACCAGTAACCATTTTCTGATGGACCTATATAGGACTATAGAGATGGGGATCTGTGAGTCACCTCCTGCTGCTCCGGTTTTCCACTTCATTTGGACTCGTCATCCCAAGTCTCATGTATAACACATTACTTATGGTCTGCATACTGCTCCCATGCCTAGAACTTATCTCATGAAGCATCTCCTCCAGCTGCGGCTGACATCCTGTAAGAAAAACATATGAAAAATGATATAGAAGAAACACATGGTAGATGCCAACATCTGAAACTTCTAGACTATTTGGCTTTCATAGCACTTGTTTGATGGGACATGAGTTTCCATATGTTTGCCAGGAAAGACAAATACAGATCCCGAATACAAAGGGGCATGTTGCTATCAGTACTGCAGCCTAATGTTGGTCACACTCATGAGGTATTTGCCCAATGTTTCTGGAAAAAAGCACACTATTTTTCCGAATCTATGACCACGTAGTTGAGGCGTGTATATTCAAGCAATGACACCACATCTTAAAGTGGATCTTTCATATATCCCATCTGATCTGTAGACAGATTTGCAGGTCCAGTATCCAACTAAGGTTCCCACTAGAAGTGTTCACGGTCTATACAGATTATCTGCACAACATGGTAACCCTTTGTTGCTACCATTTCACACAGAGCATATCATCGATCCTCCAAAAATAGACCCTAGTGGCACATGGTTGGCTCCAAATGAGGTTGTCTTCTGCTCAACCCCTGGAGTTCACTATTGTGTCAGAGCTTTGTACCACTGGAGGAAGTTCTGTATCCGACCCTGTAGTCCACCGTTATTCCTACCTTGTATCTGTAGCTTGTGCTTCCAGTTTACAGCGATGGGTTCTTCAAGCATTTGGCTAAGGTTCTGTGGATCTTTACTGAAGAGAAAATAAGAGTTAGTGTAAGGGTCCAAGGCATCGGTCATTTCCTAGGGAAGAAGAAAGAAAATTCTTATTAGTATAGTATTATTTACCGAGAAACCATAAAATAAATCTTGTCCCATTATACAAAACTTGGATATGAGGGATAACAACTATTTTGATAGGTCATTTGTGTGCCCACTCACCTCTAGTGGAGGACGACATATTACAGAAGTAAATTCTGGCCACTGGTCCACCAAGACTTGAAGTCTGAAGGGGTTATTGCAGATGACATAATGTACTGCACCATACGCCTACATGATGACCAAAAACAGGAAAGGTTCAGAACAGCGGACTAGATTAGATGTGTAAGACTTTCCATATGCTTGTCCTACCTTCAGGGATTCTGGGAAACTATGGGTCAGAAGGTTTCTCAGTATGGTTAGCTTGGCCGGGCAGGTTAGGAAATGCATCCTGCACAAAACTCCGACGAAAAATCTTTTTTCAGTGGCTTCCAAATTGAAGGTGCCTTCACCTAAACATATATAGTCACTCCTCTGATGCATGAAAAAGGGAAAAAAAATTAAGAAAAAGTTAAAAAATGATGTCATCAACAGAAAACTAAACATATGTATCACCCTGGTCAGACTAACACCAAACATTGGATCCAAGTACAGTGGATGATGTCCACTATGGCACTAGCAATGATTCCCTGGATACACAAGGCTTCCTAGACAACGACTAACATGGCCACACTTGTCGGTTTAGCTAGCAGAATTATAGACATTTGCAAATCTACTCTTTCAAATTCAGGAGGTCTCTGTAACCCCATTACAGGTAATATGTAATCCCTCTCAGGCATGGCACATACATTTCTATTATCAACACCCCACACCTCTTCCTTAAGTTTCCGGATATTTTTTCACTGAGACTTCCTGTAAACCTTATATAGATCCAATAGCTGAGCCTGCCTCCTCCTCCCATAAATTCTTGGAATATTTCCAAATGGCACATATTTGTGAAGTTAGCAGGTCTCGCCTTCACCTGTATTGCTCACTCTTTTGCGTTCAGATTCTATGTACTTCAACACCCCCAAACACAATAATCTCCACATTATACAACATGCTCTTTAACACACCTACAACATCGGCTACAGTCTTACCTGTACATTGTCCTCAGCTGACTAGGAACAGTCTTGTCCTCTTTATCACAAATTCTCTTGCAAAGCTCAAGAAACTAGTTCTGAAGTTCTAACTCACTGGTGTAGAGTCCCTGCAGTTTTATCTTGCAATACTCTATGCTGGAGCTGTGGTTGGCACCATGCAATTCAATCCTAAGTGTGATTCAATCCCAAGTGTGTAAAAGCTGCAGTTAAACATGGCAGTTAGACAGGGTGGAAGACAGGTCAGCAGAATAACCACTCCAAAAAACTTGTAAGTTTCTAAATACAATTGTCCCACCATGTTCACTGCATGTCTTTTGCCTCTGCTGCTTGTTTACCAACTTACCACCCATTCCCACCTCTTGTTACATCTATCCACATCAGTCCCTCTCTCTTCCCTCTCCTATGTGCAGCTCCCACTCTCTCTTCCCCTTCCTCAACCACTTCAACCCATCTTGTGCTTCTGTGCAACAAATTAGACGATCTCACAAGCAGGGCCGGTTTTAGATAAAGTGTAGCCCTGGGCAAAATTAAAAGTGGGGCCCCAAATCCTGACATACCGTACCAACACTGTCATATTCAGTCATTTCAGAAGTCCGTGCTGCACTTACAGCGACAGTGATATAGTCTTAAAAAATCAGGAAAACAAAAAAAAATTGTAAACATATACAGTACAGACCAAAAGTTTGGACACATCTTCTCATTCCAAGAGTTTTCTGTATTTTCTTGACTATAAAAATTGTAGATTCACACTGAAGGCATCAAAACTATGAATTAACACATGTGGAATTATATACTTAACAAAAAAAGTGTGAAACAACTGAAAATATGTCTTATATTCTAGGTTCTTCAAAGTAGCCACCTTTTGCGTTGATTACTGCTTTGCAAACTCTTGGCCTTCTCTTGATGAGCTTCAAGAGGTAGTCACCAGAAATGGTCTTCCAACAGTCTTGAAGGAGTTCCCAGAGATGCTTAGCACTTGTTGGCCCTTTTGCCTTCACTCTGCGGTCCAGCTCACCCCAAACCATCTCGATTGGGTTCAGGGCTGGTGACTGTGGAGGCCAGGTCATCTGGCATAGCACCCCATCACTCTCCTTCTTGGTCAAATAGCCCTTACACAGTCTGGAGGTGTGTCCAACTAAACGCAAACCGGATGGAATAGCATGCCGCTGCAAGATGCTGTGGTAACCATGCTGGTTCAGTATTCCTTCAATTTTGAATAAATCCCCAACAGTGTCACCAGCAAAGCACCCCCACACCATCACACCTCCTCCTCCATGCTTCACGGTGGGAACCAGGCATGTCGAGTCCATTCGTTCACCTTTTCTGCGTCGCACAAAGACACGGTGGTTGGAACCAAAGATCTCAAATTTGGACTCATCAGAACAAAGCACAGATTTCCACAGGTCTAACGTCCATTCCTTGTGTTCTTTAGCCCAAACAAGTCTCTTCTGCTTGTTGCCTGTCCTTAGCAGTGGTTTCCTAGCAGCTATTTTACCATGAAGGCCTGCTGCACACAGTCTCCTCTTAACAGTTGTTGTAGAGATGTGTCTGCTGCTAGAACTCTGTGTGGCATTGACCTGGTCTCTAATATGAGCTGCTGTTAACCTGCGATTCCTGAGGCTGGTGACTCGGATGAACTTATCCTCCGCAGCAGAGGTGACTCTTGGTCTTCCTTTCCTGGGGCGGTCCTCATGTGAGCCAGTTTCTTTGTAGCGCTTGATGGTTTTGGCCACTGCACTTGGGGACACTTTCAAAGTTTTCCCAATTTTTCAGACTGACTGACCTTCATTTCTTAAAGTAATGATGGCCACTCGTTTTTCTTTACTTAGCTGCTTTTTTCTTGCCATAATACAAATTCTAACACTCCATTCAGTAGGACTATCAGCTGTGTATCCACCTGACTTCTGAACAACACAACTGATGGCCCCAACCCCATTTATAAGGCAAGAAATCCCACTTATTAAACCTGACAGGGCACACTGTGAAGTGAAAACCATTTCAGGTGACTACCTCTTGAAGCTCATCAAGAGAATGCCAAGAGTGTGCAAAGCAGTAATCAAAGCAAAAGGTGGCTACTTTGAAGAACCTAGAATATAAGACATATTTTCAGTTGTTTCACACATTTTTGTTAAGTATAGAATTCCACATGTGTTAATTCATAATTTTGATGCCTTCAGTGTGGATCTACAATTTTTATAGTCATGAAAATACAGAAAACTCTTGGAATGAGAAGGTGTGTCCAAACTTTTGGTCTGTACTGTATATAGTTGTGAAACTGCTGCTATTTGTGTACCGCTATACTGGGGAGAATTATTACCACTATATAGACAAATACCAAAGAATACAAGTCATATATAGACCAACAATACCTCTATACAAGGTTCAGATAGTACACGACCTCCACCCTGTGACTACCACCATAGTAAAGCAAAGACAATAGTCGTGCACTACACAGACTTCTATCCTAATAAAGATCAGATCAATTAAAGGGTTTTCTGGCCCCAAATTAATTTTTTTTATACTGATAACCTATCCACAGGACAGCTCATCAGTATGTGATCTGTCGGGGTTCAACACCTGAAAATCTGTGCTTCCGGGTGTTGGTTGCTGCTAGTGGACAGGATGCAGCACCGCTCCTGTTCAAGCAATTACCCAGAGCCACCACTCTACAGTGGATGGCGCTGCTGTGCCAGTCCTATTACTTGAATAGTAGCGGTGCTGCATCCTGTCCACTAGCAGCTTTCAGCACATGGAGGCCCCCCAACAGATCACATACTGAGGTCCTATCCTGTGCTTAGTTCATCAGTATCAAAAATCAGTTTGCGGCTGGAAAACCCCTTTTAAAATAGTGATTTAATAATACTCTTTTCTGTCCCCAGTAATAACAACCCCTTTTTTGGCCCATACGCAATACAGATGAGCACCTTTGTATCGCCTTATGTGTTATTATACTGCCCCTTTATAAATAGTAGTCCCTGCTTATGTAACACCCCAGAGTGGTGTTACCACTCCTACGCCCAGTTGGTATCTTTATCTGCTAACCCAATGCCATTTTATGCATTTTCTTTCCAGGTCTTCCACCAATGTGCATTTATTATAATGTTACGTACCTATATTACATTTAGTGTGCCTGGTTCACCTGCAGGTGGCAGCAAACTGGCAGAGTTATCTTAGAATGGAACCTTCCATTTCACTAAAAATCCCCCTCTAGAGAAAAGTAGGGGATTCTTTTCCTCTGCAGCCTGGGTGAGGACCAGTTAGTCTAAGTCAAGTTCTAGGTGGAGTGCTGATTGAGACTCCATCTTGGAGCTGCCAGGAGTCAAGTTCCCTGGCACAACTGAGAGTCAGACTACAGACAGAAGTGCAGCTCACCAGTTATATGCTAAAGCCTGCTGGAGCCAAGACAGAGCCTGAATCTGTTTGGAAAACTGTTTATTCAAGTAAAGCTGCTGTTCAACTTCATCTCAAGGTCTGGACTCCAGTTATTCCTCAATCTCTCAATTACTCCTACTATTTATTGTATCGGAGCCTAAGCCTGGGGTGTAGCCGTATGCAGGTAGGAGCACCGTGACACACCATAAGACTCATCTAGGCCGTAACATACCACTCGGCATTCCTATACCTGGGACGAGCGACATAGAAGGCCCTAGGGGGAGGCGTCACCGTTGCAATTGGCGTCACGAACAGGATTTACTTATGTGTGCCTTCATGCTATAGGCCTACAGTAATCACTAAACCTCCTACAAGACACTGTATAACATTTACTTTCAGCTGGAGAGTGCAAATCTGCTGCAGCACTTTGGCAGAGCAGGGGGTTAATCGGCCATCTTGGATTTGCCTCATGTCTTGAAAGGAACCACTCTTGCAGTAGAAGGAACTAAAGTGTTCAGTACAAGTTCCCAGGAGGACAGAAAAATTGACCACACCTTCCTACAGGAAGTGAAGTAGCAGCCATCTTGGGAAAATACAGTTCATTCTTCCCTGGATCCTGGGAAGCAACATTCAGAGGTCTGAGTGAGTACTATTGGGGAAGATAACATTGCTCCAGACTGTTAGGGGCTATAATCTGCCTGTCAGAGCATCATACTCCTCAAAAATTGAGCAGTTGCAGCGACTCTTAAAGGAGCCATGCACCAATTCTGCTGCTGTTGCCCATAGCAACCTGCACTTAAATTGCCTTTTAGCTGACTCTGACCCCTCTAGTCTGGTACAGGGTATCATAAACCATGTCTGACAGCGATGTTAGCACCCACTTAGACCACAGTGATCCATCAGTAGCCGCTGCAGCCGCCTTTATCATGCCTCTTACTATGCCATATTACTTTGGGGCGCCTTGGCTCCCACGTTATTCAGGAGAACCCCATTCACTCAGGGAATTCCGTGATAAAATGTTGTCTACATTTAAACTAAATCCAGTATCTCAGGACCAAAAAGTGGAAATCCTGATTGGCCAGTTACAGGGAGCTGCACTCCGGGAGGCCAAGTCCTGGCCTCGGCCAGAGCGAAAAACAGCTGAGCGGATCCTAGATCGACTCGGTACCACCTTTGAAACTAAGACCGCGTCTGAGCTTAAGATGCACTTCTTTGGAAAGCGACAGCAGTCAAAGGAGACTTTGCCCTGTCCCTGCAAGAAGCTCTGAGGGCTTTTATCCACATAGATCCACGTGAAGCTGAGGGACAAGATCAGACCCTCAGAGAGCAGTTTATTGAAGGTGTCCTTGATGATTCCCTCAAACATCAGCTAAAGATGCTGTCAGCTTAGCACCCAGATACCCCTTTCTTGGATTTTAAGGAACTTGCTATTGGCATCCTAGGGGAAGGTCACCAGCCAGAACCTCTTGAAGACAGGAAGGCATCCTACGACCTGCCGCCCACAGCCAGATAGCCGAGCATGGAGCTCAGGCACCTGTCCCAGATGCTGTCACAGCCCTGACCGCTCAAGTCTCCCTCCTAGCTGAGAATATGGAGAGGATGAGGAAGCAGCTAGAACGACTAGAACAGCAGCCTACGGCTGAGAAAAGGACTTCTGCACCAAGAGATTGTCCTACACCCGGTCCACGAGAAGATCAGTGTTGGCCGACCGGTAGGTTGTCAAATCATGGGTATCGAGACACCTGAAAGCGTGTATGTCGGCATTGTCAGAGGCCTGGACACACCGAGAGGGACTGCTGGCAGTTAAACGGGTATCCCCTGAGGCCAAGGACCGCCCCTCAGGAGGAAGAATACTAGGTCCCAAAGATCCAGCCTTTATGCCTAGATGTGTGGGCACACGCCCTGTGGTTGAAGTCAGCATCAATGGAGTAATGTTTCCTGCTTTGATTGATACTGGATCTCAAGTGACTACCATTCGTGAAGTTGCATTCGAAAAATGCCGGAAAGGAGCTCATCTGACACAACCCCCGGAATCCTGGCTCCACATCATAGCTACCAATGGCCAACCAGTGCCTATTTTAGGCTATTGGGAACCTACCTTACAGATTGAAGATACCAAAATCCCACACCAAGGGTTAGTTGTGATCCAGGTCCCGGAAGATGACAACTGCCCTGTGGTCTTGGGGATGAATGTATTCGGCAATTGTTACACTGAAGTGCAGGAAGCTTTGAAGAAAACCCTACTGACCGCACCCCGTGTAACTCAACGTGTCATAAACCCGACAGGGTGAAATCTGCCGTGTTCGCATCAAGGATGCTCAGCCTATTAGACTCCAGCCTGGAGCAGAGACCCTGATATGGTGCAAGGCTTGCGTCGGTTTCCGAGGTCAGGATTACCCAGCTCTCGTGGAACCCCTGCACCTACAAGATCATCCCCTTGTCCGAGCCGCTAGGAGCTTGGTAACTGTGTTGCATGGAAAAGTACCCATACGCTTGGTCAATCTAAGTGATGAAGCTGTAGAACTAAAGAAGTACTATCCAGTGGCGAGTCTATTTCACATCAGTCTACAAGATGTCCTGGAACCCCCTACTGCTGCTGCACAATTGCTTCAAACAGCGGATGCAGCCAAAGACCCACCTGAGCAGCCCTGGTGGGCCGAACTACATATTGGAGATGCAACAACCCCTGCTGAACAAATCAAAGGTGTGCTGGACTTAGCCAAGGAAAACAACCAAGTCTTCAGCAAACACCCCCTGGACTATGGCCAAACTAGCCTAATACAACACACTATTCCAACCGGCACTCCTCTTCCAATCAAAGAGAGATACCGGCCGGTGCCTCCAGCCCTATACCAGCAAGTGAAGAAGATGGTTCGGGATATGAAGACAGCTAATGTGATTCAGGATAGTCACAGCCCCTGGGCTGCCCCTCTGGTCCTGGTAAAAAAAGAGGGATGGAACCATCTGTTTCTGTGTGGATTACCACAAGATCAACATTACGCACAAGGATGCTTACCCCCTGCCACGAATTGAGGAGTCTCTAGCAGCGTTGGGATCCGCTTCTTATTTCTCAACCCTGGATCTAACCAGTCCAGGGCTGTGGAGTCGGTACGCCAAAGCCCCGACTCCGACTCCTCAATTTCCCGACTCCGACATACATGGCGCATGTTTAAGAGATAACTTAATTTAAGCTTTTTATCATCCTTATGATACCATAATCAAGCTATTTAGGTAGAACATAAAATATATTTATTGGATACAACTTTAGAACACAAAAAACTTTAATAAATTGCAAATATGCAAAATGCTGCAGTAAGTGGTAAAAAAACAGTTTTCAACAAAAACAGTTTTCTCAGTCTCAGCACAATGATTCACTTGCTGACAAGCAGTCACTCTGTGTCCTCGGGCTGTGGGTGGGTCTCCAGCACAATTACAGATAAAGTCAAGCTTTTCAGTCCTCACAATCACAACACTTGTATCTTTTGCTTACTCCAGATAATGATGCTAAACCTTATAGGATCACTCAGAACTCAGTCCCATCATTATATGAGGAATAGAACAGACCTTTACAGGACATTTCATCATTTTCAACATTTCATCATTTTCCCAAATTCTTATGAAAATATATTCAGCACATACTGCATTGTACTACTAACTGTACCAATTTATTATATATTTTGGGAGTCGGAGTCGGTCCATTTTATACCGACTCCGACTCCACCAAAATAGGCACCAACTCCACGACTCCGACTCCACAGCCCTGCCAGTGGCTATTGCCAAGTCCCCATGGCACCGGAAGATAAAGAGAAAATAGCTTTCACTACCCCAATGGGTCTGTTCGAGTTTAACTACATGCCATTCGGGCTGTGCAATGCCCCTGGGACATTTCAGAGACTCATGGAGAGATGTCTTGGACACAAAAACTTTGAGACCGTATTGCTGTACTTGGATGATGTGATCGTCTACTCCAAGACCTATGAAGAGCATTTACAGCACTTGGCGGAGGTGTTCCAGACTCTGGCCAAATACGGATTGAAAGTAAAGCCTTCAAAGTGCCACTTACTGAAGCCCCAAGTGAAATATCTGGGACATGTTGTGAGTGTGGAGGGCGTGAAACCAGACCCGGATAAGATAGCTGCAGTACAAAGCTGGCCAGCTCCTAAGACCATCAAAGAAGTCAAGAGCTTTCTTGGATTTGCAAGTTACTATAGAAGATTTATCCCTCACTTCGCTCAAATTGCAGAGCCCATCCAGGAGCTTTTGAAGGGTCATCCCAAAGGCTGTCAGAATGCTAAGATACCAGTAGAGTGGAACGAAGAGAGAGAAGCAGCTTTCCAACTGTTAAAAGAAATACTTACAGAGCCACCAGTCTTGGGCTACCCTGACTATAGCTTGCCATTCTGCCTATATACTGATGCAAGTAAGAAAGATTTAGGAGCTGTACTATCTCAGACACAAGCTGGAACTGAAAGAGTCATCGCCTATGCCAGCAGGTCATTACGAGAACCAGAGCGGAATGACCAGAATTATAGCTCTTTCAAACTGGAGTTCCTATCCTTGGTATGGGCTGTAACTGAGAAGTTTAAGGATTATCTAGCGGCCACGCCTTTCACTGTCTACACTGATAATAATCCACTGGATCAATGAATACTGCATGCCTGGGAGCTCCAGAACAAAGATGGGCCTCTAGACTGGCAAACTTCAACTTCACCATTAAGTACCGGACTAATGACAATGCCGATGCCTTGTCCAGGCTACCTGCCCAGAAGGAACTAATTTCTAAAGATGATCAATGGGAAGATGTGGAAATGCCAATATTCTACTCCCTGTTTGCCCGGCAGGAAGCTCTACACACTAAGCATCAGGTCTCCAAAGCCACTAGTTCTCAAAAGACCTGTGGTCCCTCACCTCCAGTTGAGAAAGACCTCTGGCTCAAACTACAAGCAGAGAGTAAAGTCATCGGAGAACTGTTGGATTATTTTTCCAGTGGGCGTGCACCAGAGAGAATCTGTCAGCGGAGAGCTGACCCGGAGCTAGTTCGCCTCTGGCGACAACGGAAACTACTCTTCCTACAGAGAGATCTGCTCCTCAGGAGGATGCTTGATCCAGTCACCTGTGAGTGCCTCCATCAGATAGTAGTGCCTCGAAGAGATGCTAAGATGGTAATGGACATGTACCATAACAGGTCTGGTCATTTTGGAACCCAAAAAACGGAAGTCACCATCAGGCGGCGTTTCTACTGGACTGGCATGAGAAGTGATATTGAAGCCTGGTGCCGGAAGTGTCCCACCTGTGCTGTGGCCAGAGGAGAAAGACATGATCAGCGAGCCCCCTTCATCCAATAGTGAGTAGGAGTCCTCTGGAAATCGTGGCTATCGACCATGTGAAACTGGAACCCAGAAGATCTGGGTACACCTATGCTATGACAATCATAGACCACTACACTAAGTTCATCGTGGCCGTACCTGTAAAGGACTTAACTGCTAAAACTACAGCAGCTGCTTTGTGGAAGAGCTTTATTTTGCCTTATGGGTGTCCTGACAAAATACTCACCGACCAAGGATCCACATTCGAGTCTCAGTTCCATGAACTTTGTGCCTTGTACAACTGCAAAAAACTGAGGACCACTGCATATCACCCTCAAGGGAATGGACTGTGCGAAAAGATGAACCAGACACTGATTAACATGCTCAAGGCTGTGCCACCTCATCAGAGGGCCGAGTGGCCTTTGCTTCTTCCTGAATTAGTGTACCTGTACAATAACACAACTCATTGCTCCAGCGGGTACACCCCATACTACCTCATGTTCGAAAGACAGGGCCGTTTACCTGCAGCTCTTGCCCTCGATGTCCCTGTGCCAGACTCTGAACCACTCCTTCCCCAATCTGAGTGTGTTAAAGAGCATCAGAAGCTCCTAGAGGATGCCAGAGAAATAGTGGACTCCAAAATAGAGAAGGCCCAGCAAAAACAGAAACAGGACTTTGATCTACATGCACATGCTGAGCCCTTGCAACCAGGAGACCAGGTCTGGCTCAGAAACAACCATCCCGTAAGCAAGCTGGATAGTTGCTGGGAACGTGAACCATATACAGTAGTGGCTGTCTCCACATCTGAGGTCTATGAGATCCAGAGAGAAGGTAAAGGTATTCAGCGAGTACATCGCAACAGACTCAAGAAATGCCTGCAGGAACCTATTCATGAGCAGCCAAGAGAAGTGGATAAGTCACCTGAGCTACCATTGCCTCCAGAAACCGAGACGCTAACCGAATTGCCTTCCATGCTTGACCCCCTTCAGTGGTTTCTTCAGCCTCAAATTCGAGTTCTGATGCCAGTTGCTGAGATAACTACGTCTACAGAACCAAGTCAGATGGCTGATCCTCCTTCACAAGTCCCGGACTCTACCTCAACTCCAGGAGACTCTGAACTGCCCTTGCGGAGATCCCAGCGGACCAATAAGGGCAATCCACCTGCCCGTTATCAGGAATTCTTTAGAATGAAAATTTAACTACAGAGACAACAGGAGTCAAGCCATGGACACATTTTGAGAAACTTGCCCTTTGTTTTGTGATTATATTTTGGCCCTTTTTGTCCCCCCTTTTGTGCCTGGACTTATGAACTCCATCCATCATCCAATAACTAACTCCAGGTTGCGCACGTTGGCGCCATACCGCCTATGGATTACAAATATCAGTCCTAATACCTCATGTGGATTACAATTTTTTTTTTTTTCCTTTGAATTATATGTTCCAGTTTTGCAACGTTACAAGCCAGCACCCAAAGAAAAGACTCAAACGTATACCTGAGCTCTTTGTGATTTCCATTGTGATATTTTTGCACTTTTGTTATACAGGTTTGCAACGTTTAAGCACTTTAGCCCATTATATGGATTCTTTTTACGGGTACAATAATTTGACCTCTTATGCACTTTTTGAATGGACTTTATGCTGTTAGTCAGATAGCTATTATCCTTACTTCATTGCTCATATGAACTGCCTCTGAGGACTCAAAAGTATTAATGGTCCCACTTTGCCTTGTGTTAGTTTAGAAAGCCTAGGTATTATATTGTCTGATTTGCATATGCCCTTAACCTTTTTCTCTCCACAGACTTGGGAGGAGAAGGAGCCAGTATGTCCTGTGCTTTGGGTTAATGTGCTTTTGCTACACAGGGAAGGCCAAGTAGTAGAGTCACAAGCAGTCTCAACACCTTAAAGGGTAACCCCGCCCCAAAAAAAAAAAAAAAAAGTGTGAGTTAAGACGGAATCAACCCTCATAGGAGCTATGGAAGGTAGGCTGGTTCCTCCTCCTAGTTCTAGATGTCCTAAGGCCTTGTGCATTGCCTTAAGGAAAAATGTTCAGCTACCTGTTTAGACATCAAGGTGACAAAGCGTAAAGCATGATTAGACCTTGGTGCTGGAAGGGATTACAGGATGAGGCCACCCTTCTATTTGCAGGCTTTCATTGCATAGTGGTGGGATTACAGAGTGAAGACACCCCCGCGCTTTCTTTGGTACTAGAACTCAGTATACACAAAAGAAAGTTAAGAATGATCGCTTGGTGCAGACTTTTTGGTTCACTGGTTATTACCGAGAGGGAAAACCATGAATAGTCACCCTACTCATACGGGCAGGAAACACCTATTGGTAGCCTTTGTTATGTTAGTCTTTGTATGTCTCATGCAGCACTCTAATCTTTCCTGGGTTCCCTTAGAGCACAAGCCGAGGATGGCTTGACTTTAAGTAAGGGGGAATGTAACACCCCAGAGTGGTGTTACCACTCCTACGCCCAGCTGATATCTTTATCTGCTAACCCAATGCCATCTTATGCATTTTCTTTCCAGGTCTTCCACCAATGTGCATTTATTATAATGTTATGTACCTGTATTAAATTTAGTGTGCCTGGTTCACCTGCAGGTGGCAGCAAACTGGCAGAGTTATCTTAGAATGGAACCTTCCATTCCACTAAAAATCCCCCTCTAGAGAAAAGTAGGGGATTCCTTTCCTCTGCAGCCTGGGTGAGGACCAGTTAGTCTAAGTCAAGTTCTAGGTGGAGTGCTGATTGAGACTCCATCTTGGAGCTGCCAGGAGTCAAGTTCCCTGGCACAACTGAGAGTCAGACTACAGACAGAAGTGCAGCTCACCAGTTATATGCTAAAGCCTGCTGGAGCCAAGACAGAGCCTGAATCTGTTTGGAAAACTGTTTATTCAAGTAAAGCTGCTGTTCAACTTCATCTCAAGGTCTGGACTCCAGTTATTCCTCAATCTCTCAATTACTCCTACTATTTATTGCATCAGAGCCAAAGCCTGGAGTTTAGCTGTATCCAGGTAGGAGCACCGTGACACACCATAAGACTCATCTAGGCCGTAACATACCACTCGGCATTCCTATACCTGGGACGAGCGTCATAGAAGGCCCTAGGAGGAGGTGTCACCGTTGCACTTATGAATAATAGTTCCCCCTTATAAATCAATCTCTCTTACTAATAATAGTTTGTTCTTATAAATAATACCCCCACATCAGAAATAGTCTCCTCGTATAAGTAATAGTTCCTTCTTACAAATAGCTCCCACTTATAAATAATACTTTCCCCAGCCTCATTAATAATAGTCCCTCCTTATTAACTATAATTCCCCCAGCTGGCTTTATTATTAATAGTTCCCCCTTATAAATAATACAGTAATATGAAAAAGTTTGGGCACCCCTATTAATCTTAATCATTTTTAGTTCTAAATATTTGGGTGTTTGCAACAGCCATTTCAATTTGATATATCTAATAACTGATGGACACAGTAATATTTCAGGATTGAAATGAGGTTTATTGTACTAACAGAAAATGTGCAATATGCATTAAACCAAAATTTGACCGGTGCAAAAATTTGGGTACCCTTATCATTTTATTGATTTGAATACTCCTAACTACTTTTTACTGACTTACTGAAGCACAAAATTGGTTTTGTAACCTCACTGAGCTTTGAACTTCATAGCCAGGTGTATCCAATCATGAGAAAAGGTATTTAAGGTGGCCAATTGCAAGTTGTTCTCCTATTTGAATCTCCTCTGAAGAGTGGCATCATGGGCTCCTCAAAACAACTCTCAAATGATCTGAAAACAAAGATTGTTCAACATAGTTGTTCAGGGGAAGGATACAAAAAGTTGTCTCAGAGATTTAACCTGTCAGTTTCCACTGTGAGGAACATAGTAAGGAAATGGAAGACCACAGGGACAGTTCTTGTTAAGCCCAGAAGTGGCAGGCCAAGAAAAATATCAGAAAGGCAGAGAAGAAGAATGGTGAGAACAGTCAAGGACAATCCACAGACCACCTCCAAAGAGCTGCAGCATCATCTTGCTGCAGATGGTGTCACTGTGCATCGGTCAACAATACAGCACACTTTGCACAAGGAGAAGCTGTATGGGAGAGTGATGCGAAAGAAGCCGTTTCTGAAAGCACACCACAAACAGAGTCGCCTGAGGTATGCAAAAGCACATTTGGACAAGCCAGCTTCATTTTGGAAGAAGGTCCTGTGGACTGATGAAACAAAGATTGAGTTGTTTGGTCATACAAAAAGGCGTTATGCATGGCGTCCAAAAAACACAGCATTCCAAGAAAAACACTTGCTACCCACTGTAAAATTTGGTGGAGGTTCCATCATGCTTTGGGGCTGTGTGGCCAATGCCGGCACCGGGAATCTTGTTAAAGTTGAGGGTCGCATGGATTCAACTCAGTATCAGCAGATTCTTGAGAATAATGTACAAGAATCAGTGATGAATTTGAAGTTACGCCGGGGATGGATATTTCAGTAAGACAATGATCCAAAACACAGCTCCAAATCTACTCAGGCATTCATGCAGAGGAACAATTACAATGTTCTGGAATGGCCATCCCAGTCCCCAGACCTGAATATCATTGAACATCTGTGGGATAATTTGAAGCGGGCTGTCCATGCTCGGCGACCATCAAACTTAACTGAACTGGAATTGTTTTGTAAAGAGGAATGGTCAAAAATACCTTCATCCAGGATCCAGGAACTGATTAAAAGCTACAGGAAGCGACTAGAGGCTGTTATTGTTGCAAAAGGAGGATCTACTAAATATTAATGTCACTTTTCTGTTGAGGTGCCCATACTTTTGCACCGGTCAAATTTTGGTTTAATGCATATTGCACATTTTCTGTTAGTACAATAAACCTCATTTCAATCCTGAAATATTACTGTGTCCATCAGTTATTAGATATATCAAATTGAAATGGCTGTTGCAAACACCCAAATATTTAGAACTAAAAATGATTAAGATTAATAGGGGTGCCCAAACTTTTTCATATGACTGTAGTTCCTCCAGCCTTACTTATATAAAGCCCCCTTATTAATAGTAGCTCCCCAATTGGCCTTATTATTATAAATCCCCCCTATATAGCTTTATTAATAATAGATCCTTATAATAAATCCTTATAAATCTAAATATAATATACAGTGCCTTGCGAAAGTATTCGGCCCCCTTGAACTTTTCAACCTTTTGCCACATTTCAGGCTTCAAACATAAGGATATAAAATTTTTATTTTTTGATGAAGAATCAACAACAAGTGGGACACAATCGTGAAGTGGAACGAAATTTATTGGATATTTTAAACTTTTGTAAAAAATAAAAAACTGAAAAGGGGGGCGTGCCAAATTATTCGGTCCCCTTAAGTTAATACTTTGTAGCGCCACCTTTTGCTGCGATTACAGCTGCAAGTCGCTTGGGGTATGTCTCTATCAGTTTTGCACATGGAGAGACTGAAATTCTTGCCCATTCTTCCTTGGAAAACAGCTGGAGCTCAGTGAGGTTGGATGGAGAGCGTTTGTGAACAGCAGTTTTCAGCTCTTTCCACAGATTCTCGATTGGATTCAGGTCTGGACTTTGACTTGGCCATTCTAACACCTGGATACGTTTATTTGTGAACCATTCCATTGTAGATTTTGCTTTATGTTTGGGATCATTATCTTGTTGGAAGATAAATCTCCGTCCCAGTCTCAGGTCTTTTGCAGACTCCAACAGGTTTTCTTCCAGAATGGTCCTGTATTTGGCTCCATCCATCTTCCCATCAATTTTAACCATCTTCCCTGTCCCTGCTGAAGAAAAGCAGGCCCAAACCATGATGCTGCCACCACCATGTGTGACAGTGGGGATGGTGTGTTCAGGGTGATGAGCTGTGTTGCTTTTACGCCAAACACATCGTTTTGCATTGTGGCCAAAAAGTTCGATTTTTGGTTTCATCTGACCAGAGCACCTTCTTCCACATGTTTGGTGTGTCTCCCAGGTGGCTTGTGGCAAACTTTAAACAAGACTTTTTATGGATATCTTTGAGAAATGGCTTTCTTCTTGCCACTCTTCCATAAAGGCCAGATTTGTGCAGTGTACGACTGATTGTTGTCCTATGGACAGACTCTCCCACCTCAGCTGTAGATCTCTGCAGTTCATCCAGAGTGATCATGGGCCTCTTGGCTGCATCTCTGATCAGTCTTCTCCTTGTTTGAGATGAAAGTTTAGAGGGACGGCCGGGTGTTGGTACATTTGCAGTGGTCTGATACTCCTTCCATTTCAATATGATCGCTTGCACAGTGCTCCTTGGGATGTTTAAAGTTTGGGAAATCTTTTTGTATCCAAATCCGGCTTTAAACTTCTCCACAACAGTATCACGGACCTGCCTGGTGTGTTCCTTGGTCTTCATGATGCTCTCTGCGCTTTAAACAGAACCCTGAGACTATCACAGAGCAGGTGCATTTATACGGAGACTTGATTACACACAGGTGGATTATATTTATCATCATCAGTCATTTAGGACAACATTGGATCATTCAGAGATCCTCACTGAACTTCTGGAGTGAGTTTGCTGCACTGAAAGTAAAGGGGCCGAATAATATTGCACGCCCCACTTTTCAGTTATTTTTTACAAAAGTTTAAAATAACCAATAAATTTCGTTCCAATTCACAATTGTGTCCCACTTGTTGATTCTTCACCCAAAAAATTTAAATTTTATATCTTTATGTTTGAAGCCTGAAATGTAAGTTCAAGGGGGCCGAATACTTTCGCAACGCACTATATATATATATATATATATATATATATATATATTTATATATATGCTAGCAGAAGGACCCAGCTTCGCACAGGTATATTTAATTTTTTGTTTGTGTAGTGGCCCCATAAGAATTGGCCAGTTTTGCACTTGACTTCCATTATGGCAGTCCACCATAGGTACAGTCTATTTATGGCTGTGTTGCTATGGAAACCTGGTAAATGAAATGTGAACTTATATTGAATAATACACGTGATATGACTGAATATTTAAGGACCTACGAACTGCTATTGAGTAATACAGGTCATAGCTTGGTTGCTATGGAAACCTGATGTAAAGCTGTGTGCCTGAGGAGAGTAAGCGCCTGCGAGCTTCTATTGGCTGATAAGGAACATGTGACCGTGTGTATGGCAGTTGGAATATGAGTGAAAGACTTGCAGGCTTGTATTGACTAATGCTGGTTATTTTTTGGGAATACTGTATCTCCGGTACGGTACGTCCTAGAGAGCTGGATACCAGTCTAAAATCTTCCCAGACACCTGATGTACCAGTGTGCCAAATTTGGCGAGGATCGGTCCAGTCGTTTGGTCGCGCATAAAGAACAGACAGAAACTCATACGGTGCTGGCCAAAAGTATTGGCACCCCTGCAATTTTGTCAGATAATACTCAATTTCTTCCAGAAAATGATTGCAATCACAAATGCTTTGGTAATAATATCTTCATTTATTTTGCTTGCAATGAAAAAACACAAAAGAGAATGAAAAAAAAAGTCAAATCATTGATCATTTTACACAAAACTCCAAAAATGGGCCGGACAAAAGTATTGGCACCCTCAGCCTAATACTTGGTAGCACAACCTTTAGACAAAATAACTGCGAACAACCGCTTCCGGTAACCATCAGTGAGTTTCTTACAATGCTCTGCTGGAATTTGACCATTCTTCTTTGGCAAATTTCTCCAGGTCCCTGAGATTTTAAGGGTGCCTTCTCCAAACTGCCATTTTGAGATCTCTCCACAGGTGTTCTATGGGATTCAGGTCTGGACTCATTGCTGGCCACTTTAGAAGTCTCCAGTGCTTTCTCTCAAACCATTTTCTAGTGCTTTTTGAAGTGTGTTTTGGGTCATTGTCCTGCTGGAAGACCCATGACCTCTGAGGGAGACCCAGCTTTCTCACACTGGGCCCTACATTATGCTGCAAAATTTGTTGGTGGGTCTTCAGACTTCATAATGCCATGCACACGGTCAAGCAGTCCAGTGCCAGAGGCAGCAAAGCAACCCCAAAACATCAGGGAACCTCCGCCATGTTTGACTGTAGGGACCGTGTTCTTTTCTTTGAAGGCCTCTTTTTTTTTCCTGTAAACTATGTTGATGCCTTTTCCCAAAAAGCTCTACTTTTGTCTCATCTGACCAGAGAACATTCTTCCAAAAAGTTTTTGGCTTTCTCAGGTAAGTTTTGGCAAACTCCAGCCTGGCTTTTTTATGTCTCTGGGTCAGAAGTGGGGTCTTCCTGGGTATCCTACCATAGAGTCCCTTTTCATTCAGACGCCGACGGATAGTACGGGTTGACACTGTTGTACCCTCGGACTGCAGGGCAGCTAGAACTTGTTTGGATGTTAGTCGAGGTTCTTTAGCCACCATCCGCACAATCTTTCGTTGAAATCTCTTGTCAATTTTTCTTTTCCGTCCACATCTAGGGAGGTTAGCCACAGTGCCATGGGCTTTAAACTTCTTGATGACACTGCGCACGGTAGACACAGGAACATTCAGGTCTTTGGAGATGGACTTGTAGCCTTGAGATTGCTCATGCTTCCTCACAATTGCAGGGGTGCCAATACTTTTGGCCAGCACTGTATATATCTCTATATCTATATATTGTGACAATTTGGGGGGATTAATCTCAATGGCGGAAGACTCCTGGACCCGACAGCAGTGGTTGTGGTACTGGGCGCCGGAGAGACAGCGTTCAGACGGTGCCAATTCAAAACAAAATGGCTTTTATTCAGCTTAGGAAACATACACAAATTAATAAACAGCCTAGGCCACACATAGGCCCTAACTCACGGCTTTCTCCCTGACTGATCTCTGGGGCAACAAACAGCCTGGCTCTATAGGTCCTCTCAGGACCCCAGCCCTCTGGGAACAGACCGCCTTGTCTGTCTTTGGCTGGGTCCACGACTTCCTGCAGGTTTGCCCCAGCCCTCTAGAATTACGCCCCACCCAAAGGTGTGGCTGAGGGCCTTTTCAGGCCTGGCCCTGGGTCGCTCAATAGCACCCTCTGGGTTCACACACTCACACTATATATATATATATATATATATATATATATATATATATATATATATATATATATATGATATATATAGGGAGCTATTTATAAGGAGTATCTATTAATAATAAGGCTGGGGGAACTATTATATAAGGGGAGGACTAATAGTTTCCCTCTAGCTTTATTAACAATAAGTCCTCCTTATAAATATCCCCCTCTGCTTATAAAGTACCCTGGACTTAATAAAACTAAACCCTGTTCATAAATATTTGCCTCCCTTATCAGTAATAAAGCCCTTTAATTTCACAGAAAATAATATAACTTACTCACCTAACCACGCTCCCCTGCTGAGTCCTGATGCTGAAGTCTCTCCCTGGTAGTGGACTCCAGAGCAGGTCCTGCAAAGAGGGCGCGATGCAATGACGTCATTATGCCCCGTAGTCTATGCAGTTATCTATGTACAGCTCCTTGCTCTATTATAGATGACCACAGTAGCACGTCAATACACGATACTAAAGCTCCCCTGATCTGGGTCACCAGACCAAATGTCTGGTGTTGCGGATCCCTGGGCCCCTTTGGAGACAGGGGCGCTGGGTATTTGCCCAGTTTGCCCTCCCTAACACTGCCCTGCTCACAAGTCATTTAACCATCTCATGTCTCTCGCCATTCTCCTGCTACTTGCTGCTGGGGACATCTCTCCAAACCCTGGTCCTCCTTATGTTAACCTCAACTCCGTACCAGTCTCTCCAAGAAACCCCGCTAACTTTATTAATATTCGTTGTCTGCCGTCTCCTTCTCCTCCTCCACCAGTCTCTTTCTCTTGTGCTCTCTGGAACGCCCGCTCAGTCTACAACAAACTTGACATTACTCAAGATCTCTTCATCTCAAAGTCTTTTAACCTGCTGGCTGTCACTGAAACCTGGATTAAACAGTCTGACACCGCGTTCCCTGCTGCTCACTGTTATGATGGCCTCCAATTTTCACACACACCTAGACCTGAGGATAGGCAAGGTAGAGGGGTAGGTATCCTTCTATCACAACAATGCACTTTTCAGGTCATTCCCCCAGTACCATCGCTCTCCTTACCCTCTTTTGAGGTCCACACTATCAGACTCTTCCGCCCTTTCTCCCTGCGAGTAGCTGTCATCTACTGTCCCCTTGGCTCACCCTACCAGTTCTTAGATCACTTTTCTTCATGGCTTCCCAACTTCCTATCCTGTGAAATTCCTACCCTCATTATGGGTGACTTTAACATTCCCATTAACACCCCTGTCTCATCTGCCTCTCGCCTTCACTAACCGCCTCTCTTGGTCTCTCTCAGCTTACTTCTTCTCCTACACACAAAGATGGTAGTATCCTTGATCTGGTCTTCTTACGGCTCTGTTCTGTCTCTGACTTTACTAACGCTCGCCTTCCAATTTCTGACCACAACCTTCTTTCCTTTAACATCAAAGCTTCTTGGTCCTTTGCAAAACACACTGACCTACCGCACATGCAGAAATCTACGGGCTGTAAACACAGCACCTCTCAGACACCCTACAGTCACCACTGTCTCCCATCTCTTCTATCCCCTGTTCTGAACTGGCCACCAAACACTACAATGATACTCTCAAAGCCACCCTGGATAAAGTAGCACCCTTGACCATCCAAAAATCCCAACACAGACACCGGCAACCTTGGCACACTCCTCAAACACATTTTCTTCAGCCATGCTCAAGTTTATGCTCAAAGCCTATAACTCTGCCCTTCACCTCGCCAAACAAGCCTACTTCACTGCTCTCATCTCTTCTCTCTCCAATAACCCTAAATGACTCTTTGACACCTTTCACTCACTCCTCATGCCAAAGGTGCAGGTAGCTGTCTCAGATCTCAATGCTCAAGACATGGCCACATACTTTAAAGACAAAATCGAAAACATCCGTCAGGAAATAACCCAATCTCCAAGCAGCATCAGTCCCCTTCCCTCCCTTGCTCCTCATTGTGAATCTCATTATTTGACCCAGTAACAGAAGAAGAAGTCTCCCAGATCTTTTCTTCTTCTCGCCCCACTACTTGCACAAGCGATCCTATCCCGTCACACCTCCTCCGGTCTCTGTTCCCTACTGTTACAACTCACCTTAATAAAATTTTTAACCTCTCTCTTTCTTCTGGATTCTTTGCCTCCTCCTTCAAACATGCTGTCATAACAGCACTACTGAAAAAACCCTCCCTTGACCCATCTTGTTCTGCTAACTACCGACCTGTCTCTAACCTCCATGTGATGATTCTGCTTAAGTGTGGCCATAACTCAGAGATGTATTTTGGTCTCTGGGTAGCGTATTTCTCTCTAGATCCATTTATTCATACTGTGCGCAGCTATAAGCCTAGGTGTATATTGGCAGTAGTGGCAACACTGGAACAATAGGGCTCCATTGTACTCCTACACAGCCCTGAGTGATCAAACAATAGGGCATTGTTCCAGCCTGGGCTGTTAGATCAGATATGCCTGATAATATTGTATCATTCCATTTGGTCTCATCTACATACAAAGGGTCTGGACTTGATTGCATTAACTCATCAGACGTGCTGCCGCCGGTGACCTCATTCTGGGAGGTGGCATAAAGGGTATAAAAGATGAGGTAAGAGTCAGTGGGAGGAGATTTTGCTATGGAGATGATGCTATGGAGATTATGCTATGGAGATTGGGCTGAGACCATCACAGACTACAGAGTTATGACAGAGTTGTTACAGACAGACCATGAGGAGAGGCTGCTGTGATGAGATTCTGTTGAGACTACTGGACTAATGCTGAGAGACTGTAAAGAGCATGCAGGCTGGATTATTGTATTAATGCCACATGCTAGGAGTTAATGCCACATGCTAAGCAGCCTCCACTGGTTATTCACACATGACAGAGCATGTGTGAGTGTTGGACTACAGAACCACATCAAGGACATGTGTGGTAAAGTAATCATTTCACCTTTATCCCTTTTATTTTATTTGTACTGTATCTTGTAACTAGTAACTGTTAATGCTTGCATATATCTGCATATCTGTTCTGAACTGTATATGTTAGATGTTAATACCGACCCATTTGGGGTTAATAAATATATAAAATTTAGAAAGCTTGTCTTGTATTTATCTGGTGAACCCGACATTCACTGGTGGTGAGTGTGGTTTTTATATGAAAGAAGACTCAGGGGTGGCCACAGCGGTGTTGGCGCACTGAGGATCTTTCACACTCCCCTTCATCTCTAAACTCCTGGAATGCTTGGTCTACTTCCTCCTAATCTGCCATCTCTCTTCTGGACCCCGTACAGTCAGGTTTTCATGCACTACACTCTACAGCAGGGGTCGGCAACCCCTGGCACACGTGCCAAGAGTGGCACGCGAGGCTTATTTCCCTGGCACGGCAGCGGAGTCCTCACCCAGCAGATTCGATCGGACCAAACACGGCCAAAACGAAACTGCTATTATTATACTGTG
Source organism: Leptodactylus fallax (assembly GCA_947044405.1). Lineage (NCBI taxonomy): Eukaryota > Metazoa > Chordata > Amphibia > Anura > Leptodactylidae > Leptodactylus > Leptodactylus fallax. The sequence goes on from CAMRHE010001103.1 coordinate 209,920, forward strand.
GGGTCTCTTCAGTATAATAAGCGGAGCCTCAGGAGAAGTGATGAAACAATGATACTCACCTTGCTTCCTGCGCTCCTCGGCGGCTGTGAGATCAGCAGGCGCTTCCGACAGCTGACAGGGCCTCAGAGGTCATGTCTGCATCTGACGTCATTACGCATAATGACGCGACGTGACCCCAGAGACTCAATCTGTGGTCACTGACTACAGGCAGAAGCGCTGAAGATAACACAGCGACTGCGGAGCGTGGAATGGTGAGTTCATTGTTTTTTTATGTTTGTCACCTCTCTTTGTCCTGCACTTATTATACTCGGGGGTCTGAAGAGAGCTATGGAACATAATACTGTGTGCAGGGACCGCTATGGGACCTAATACCGTGTGCAGGGACCGCTATGGGACCTAATACTGTGTGCAGGGGCCGCTATGGGACCTAATACCATGTGCAGGGACCGCTATGTGACATAATACCATGTGCAGGGGCCGCTATGGGACCTAATACCATGTGCAGGGAACGCTTTGTGACATAATACCATGTGCAGGGGCCGCTATGGGACCTAATACCGTGTGCAGGGGCCGCTATGGGACCTAATACCGTGTGCAGGGGCCGCTGTGGGACCTAATACCGTGTGCAGGGGCCACTATGGGACATAATACCATTTGCAGGGACCGCTATATGACATAATACTGTGTGCAGGAGCCACTATGTGACATAATACGGTGTGCAGAGGCTGTTATGGGACCTAATACCGTGTGCAGGGGCCGTTATGTGACATAATACTGTGTGCAGGGGCCACTATGTGACATAATACCGTGTGCAGGGGCCGCTATGTGACATAATACTGTGTGCAGGGGCCGCTATGTGACATAATACCGTGTGCAGGGGCCGCTATGTGACATAATACTGTGTGCGGAGGCTGTTATGGGATATAATACCTTGTGCAGGGGCTGCTATGGGACATAATACCGTGTGCAGGGGCCACTATGGGACATTATTCTGTATAATGGTGTGTTTTCTGCATTGAGGATGTGTTTTTGCACAGAAAACACAGGCATTTTTTTTGTGCAAAAATGCACCATGTGAACGCAGTTTTACATTGAAGTAAAAGTTCCAGTGGCCTAAGATTATATCTGTATCCAGATACATAGTGTGTTTCCACCATACGGTGTTCCTGGACTCATACATTTACCACTAATTGGCGGCTGTACATGGACTTTCATTGCTTCTAATCATAAAGTACAGGAGCGTCCCAGGAAATAGCAGTAAACGCATATGTCCTAAAGCATCTGGTGGCAGCACTTCTGTGATATGGTTTGTGGTATATGACTTTAGTTTAGGGGTCGTCAGACTTACAATTATTGATCGGCACTCCGAGTACCTCATCTTTGATTTTTTAATTAAAATCGGCACGCCGAACAAAAAAGGTTGACTACCCCTGCTCTACAGAAACAACCCTCACAAAAGTCTCCAATGATCTCTTGACGGCTAAATCTAAAGGGAACTATTCACTACTTATTCTTCTGGATCTGTCAGCAGCATTTGACACTGTAGACTACAAACTCCTCCTCACTATGCTCCATTCTATCGGCCTCAGGGATAACGCTCTCTCTTGGTTTTCTTCCTCTCTGACTGCTTATTTAGTGTATTTCTTCTCCTCTGCCCCTTGCGGTTGGGGTTTCTCAAGGCTCGGTCCTAGGCCCCTTCCTCTTCTCTCTGTCTGCTCCTATCGGACAAACCATCAGCAGATTTGGCTTCCGGTACCATCTTTATGCTGATGATCCAACTATATACCTCATCCCGTGACATCACCCCTGCACTACTACAGTACACCAGTGACTGTCTCTCTGCTGTCTCTAACATCATGTCTTCTCTTTATCCGAAATAGAATCTTTCAAAAACTGAACTTTTTGTGTTCCCTCCATCTACTAACCGACCTAACCCTGATATCTCCATTTCTGTCTGAGGTCTTACTATTACCCCTAGGCGGCATGCCCGCTGTCTGGAGGTTGTATTTGATTCAGATCTCACCTTTACCCCACATATTCAGACACTTGCACGCTCTTGCCACCTGCACCTTAAAAACATCTCTAGAATTCGTCCTTTTCTCACCGTGGAAACATCAAAAACCCCTCATTGTCGCTCTGATTCTCTCTCGTCTTTATTATTGCAATTCTCTTCTAATTGGGCTTCTGTGGCTTACCAGAGCAGGCTGTGGCTGGGCTGAGGGAGATCTCTGTAGTAATTGTATTGCATTATTTCCTGTTGCTTTATAGCCTGTGTGACATAGCAGGGGGTCCTGAGTCTCACACAACACAGCGCCACCTAGTGAGTCTCAGACCTGCATTACACTTCCCATAGGATTTAATAATAACCAAATGTCACCTGGGTAAAGGGGAGGAGTCAGTTGATCACTGGGTCCCCATGGTAACACCCCTTCAGGAAGGTCCTGTGTGAGTAGTTAGAAGTGTGGAGAGTTAGGAGGAGGAGGTGAGGAGAGAAGGGTTCTCTTCTACTCCAGGTGGTAACACACACTGGAGCCTGAATCTATCAAATATCAGTACCAGTGCAGCTGTGATACCCACACAGGTTGGCCGTGCAGTTGTGATACTCTCATGGATTGGCCATGCGGTATAGTTGTGATGAAAAAAAAATCACTCAACAACTCAAATACAATAACCAAAATTTTATCAAACTATAAAATAGGGGACAAAGTTTGGGATACAAAACATCACAACGATAGCATCAAGTTACCGGCGCTTACACAACGTAAAGGATGTCACCCCTGTTTTTACAGATGATGCTCCTACCCACACTGATAGGCTCAAGCCTCAGGCATTCAACAAGGCAGCAGCATGGACAGGAAAAACATGCAGCCGGACCACCAAACTCCTGAAAGGCACAAGAACTCACCTACATACTGTATAGAGTGTAATCCAAACATCACCCTTCAGCCCATACAGGGACATACCATAGGATGTGCCAAAATATCTCCTCTCCTGCTACAACCAGATTTCCCCTTCTCCATTTGCACCTGCAAGGAAAAACAGCGACCAACAGAGGACACTGCCAAGCAAGAACCCAGCGTCCCAGAACACCAGTTCAGCCATCATACACCGCTCATAAAACAAGACGAATATAACTTGTTAAACAAGGGTTGCTAACCTGTCTTGGGCAGGAATTTTATACCCCCATGCAGTACTGGTAGTGTCCTGTTGTGTAGACTGAGGCTCACATATGTGCACACACGTGACACTCCCTGTCACACTCACAGACTAGGCCTCCAACCTCTTACAATACTTCCCAAAACAATGGAATGGACTCTACAGATCAACTCCCAGAAGGGCACAAAGGCTGCTACTTATACTGTGCAACTTCTCCCCGGTGTAACCCAAACGTCACACCACAGCTAGCATGGGTCATACCACAGGATGTCTTAAAGAACTCCTCCTGTGGTGCAACTCTTGGGTGCAACCAGTGTTCTACTCTCTTATGTTGCATCGACAAAGAAAACACTTTGCATTAAAGAGATGTCAGCCTGTCCTGGGCAAGGACTCTATCTACAGATTCCCACCTAGGGTTCCTTACCAAGGAGGTTAACCCCTCACCTGCTTACAGTATGTGGCCATCAGTGGTCACCCATCTAAGGTTAACTAGGTTGGCCTTTTACCGCTCTACACAGCAGTACCCAGATACAAACTGGATCTAATACAGGATGACGGATGTAAAAAAGAAAATCTTTGCTTCTGGGAGGGTTTCAGACTGATCGTACTTAGGGCTTGGGCACTCCGGAGAATCCTTTGGTACTCTGGTGGGCCTGTCCAACACTAACACAATAAAAGTCCTGCAGAAGACACCTCAGTGTAAAGGGTCATCTGGTTTGTTTCCTAGGGCTTGTTGGAGAGTGGCCCCAGAATCATTTTATCTGGTGGACCCAAGGAACCTCAGTCTGACATGGATAGTACTCTACCAGTGCACCCACAGACATATGGTACAGGGCCTGGAAAGATACGTAATGATCATACAATTCCTTCTTCTTTACCTCCCACAGGGGTTTACAGTTTGTTTACAATCTTTATGCTTCACATCGATCGCCCTCCCCAGACATCCATCTTTAGTTTCCCAACAAATACTCACAATGGGTCACCCGACTGCAGAGGGGACAAGCCCTACTCTATGACTAATAGATGAGTGAATCTGTCATGTCCTGCTGCCCTTAGGAAATGTTCTAAGGTATAAATGTGGCTTCTCTAACAGTCCCCTGTAGTATTATAATAATAAATAATAATAATAATAGTCCTTTAATAGTCCCACAATGGGGAAATTCAGTGTGTTACAGCAGCAAAGATAAGATAAGATAAGCAGATACAAATACAAATACAACATGTACAGGAATGTTCCAAGGTGAGAGGCATTACTTTGATAGCAGACGGACAGATAGGACGTAGCAGAGGAGGGGGGGGGGATTTAACAGGCAGAGAGATATTTCAGTTCTCTGTGTGTGTGTAATGATCTCCGCTTAGGTCGGTGTTGGTTGTACAGCCTAACCGCGGTGGGGAGGAAAGACTTCCGATAGCGCTCCTTCTCACACCTAGGGTGGAGCAGTCGGTCACTGACAGTACTGCTCAGCGCGATCACAGTCTCATGCATGGGATGGGACTTCTTCTTCTGCATGGAGCTCACCACGGACAGTATCCTTCTGTCACCCACCACCTGCACTGGGTCCAGTGGGCTCCCCAGGACAGAGCTGGCCTTTCTAATCAGCTTGTCAAGTTTATTTCTGTCCCTGGTTGATATACTGCTCCCCCAGCAGGCCACTCCAAAGAAGATGGCTGATGCCACTACCGAGTTGAAGAAAGTTCTAAGAAGTGCACCCCGGATTCCAAAGGCTCTCAGTTTCCTAAGCAGGTAGAGCCTGCTGTGGCCCTTCCTGTACAGGGCCTCCTTATGATCTGCCCAGTCCAGCTTATTATTAAGGAGCAAACCCAGGTACTTAAAGGTATTCACAATCTCGATGCCCGTCCCCAGGATGTCCACTGGTTTAGGAGGGCTTCTGCCTTTGCGGAAGTCCACCACCATCTCCTTGGTCTTCCCCGCGTTAATCTTCAGGTGGTTCCGGTGGCACCAGTCCACAAAATCCCGGTTCAGTTCTCTGTACTCCCTGTCATCATCATCTGTGATGAGACCCACTATTGCAGAGTCGTCAGAATACTTCTGTAGGTAGCAGCTGGATGAGTTGCACCTAAAATCTGCAGTGTACAGTGTGAAGAGGAAAGGGGCGAGAACCGTACCCTGAGGTGCCCCCGTATTACAGATCACGGTACCTGACACACAGTCTTGGGCTCTCACGTATTGAGGTCGATTTGTGAGGTAGTCTAGGATCCAGTTGGAGAGGTGGTGGTCCACTCCACCAAGGCCCAGCTTGTCCCTCAATAACCTGGGCTGTATGGTGTTAAAAGCACTGGAGAAGTCAAAGAACATTATTCTTACTGTGTTCCCTGGTTTCTCCAGGTGAGACAGAGCCCTGTGCAGAAGATGGATGATGGCATCATCTACCCCAATGCCCGGCCGATAAGCAAACTGGAGGGGGTCCATAGCGGGGCTCACTAGAGGGCGGAGATGTGTGAGAACCAATCTCTCCAAGATCTTCATCAGGTGGGATGTCAGTGCTACAGGTCTGTAGTCGTTGAGGTCCATAGGGTGGGGTTTCTTTGGAACTGGTACCACACAAGAAGATTTCCATAATTCAGGGACTATTTCCTGCCTCAGGCTCATATTATACATATATGTAATTATACCACACAGCTGGTCCCCGCAAGTCTTAATTAGCCTTGCACTGATGTCATCTGGCCCTGCGGCTTTCCTCGCCTTGATCTTTTTCATCTCCTTCCTCACCTGGGCCCCTGTGAAGGTCAGACTGTGGCCAGATAAAGACGGATTTCTGGATTTACTGGTCTGTTGGGAAGTGGCCGCATGGGGAGAAGTCATTGTGGTGGGGGAAGCTGAAGGACATACTGGGGTGGGAGGAGCTGGTGTGTGATCAAATCTGTTGAAGAATAGGTTTAGTTCATTAAGCCAATTAACATCTGCCTCAATCTGGCAGACAGACTGTTTATGACCCGAAATTGACTTAAGCCCCTCCCAGACCCCCCTTATGTCTTTTCTTTCCATTTGCTTTTCCATTTTTTCTTTATAACTGGCTTTTCCCTGCCTGATTTGATTCCTCAGCTCCTTTTGTACTTCCCTCAACCCCTCCTTATCTCTTGTCCTGAATGCCATCTTTTTCTCCTTAAGTAGTGTTTTTATATCAGAGTTAATCCATGGTTTGTTATTGGAGAAGCACCTCACCACTTTTGTAGCCTGTATACAATACACCACCTCCCTACCACGCCCTCTTTCTGTAGGTGTCCCCCAAAGCTCCGTCCTAGGACCCCTCTTGTTCTCCATATACACCCTGGGCCTTGGCCATCTCATAGAATCCCATGGTTTCCATTACCATTGCTATGCTGACGACACCCAAATATATCTCTCTGGACCAGACATTACCTCCCTGTTGTCCAGAGTCCCAGAATGTCTAGCAGCCGTAGCCTCCTTTCTCTCCTCCCGCTTTCTCAAACTCAACATGGAGAAAACGGAGTTCATAATCTTCACCCCTCCTCGCACGATCCCCCTACCTGGCCCATCTATCAAAGTTAATGGAACCACTCTCACCCCAGTCCCACAGCCTTGGGATAACCTTAGACTCTGATCTATCCTTCAAGCCGCATATTCAAACCCTCAACACCTCCTGCCGCCTCCAACTCAAGAACATTCATCGAATCCGCTCCTTCCTCACCACTGAAACTACAAAGATGCTAGTTCATGCCCTCATAATCTCCCGCCTAGACTACTGTAACACTCTTCTCCATGGCCTCCCAGCAAACACTCTCGCCCCCCTCCAGTCCACCTTAAACTGTGCTGCTCGCCTAATACACCTCTCTCCCTGTTCTTCATCGGCCGCTTCCCTCTGCCAATCCCTTCACTGGCTACCCGTTGCCCAGCGAATAAAGTTCAAACTAATAACGCTCACATACAAAGCCCTCCACAACCTGTCCCCTCTATATATCTCCGACCTAATCTCCCGCTACCTGCCCGCACGTAACCTCCGATCTTCCAAAGACCTCCTACTCCGCTCTTCACACAAATGTCTCCAAGACTTCTCCCGTGCATCCACCATACTCTGGAACTCACTACCAAGACACATCAGACTGTCCCCCACCCTCACAAGCTTCAAGAAGGCCCTGAAGACTCACCTATTCAGGAAGGCCTACAACCTCCAATAACGCTACTGTCACCACACCACCACCTGAGCAACCTCTCCTCTCACCTTCTGTCTCTATCCCTCTTCCCTCATAGACTGTAAGCCCTTGCGGGCAGGGCCCTCTATCCCACTGTGCCAGTTGGTCACTGTTAGTATTATCTGTTTTGTATATCTTGTATACTGTATGTAAATCCTCAAATGTAAAGCACCATGGAATTAATGGTGCTATATAAAAAACAATAATAATAATAATAATAATATAGAGATCAGTCAGTTCAGTTACTGCGTACCTTTCCTTCATTCGCCTTGTTGCAAAGTGCAATATGATCTTCAGCACTTGAGCCAAAGAGCTGCAGAGCCAAAGTGATGGAATTTCTGGCTCGGCCTGGAGGTGGGATGTGCTGCAGAGCTCGATGCCATGAGGCCTAGTATTTGATCTTTGCACATGCTTTCCCTTCCCCGGCCCCTCTCACAATACACAAGAGTCAATCATTCACTCTGAACGCTCTTATGGCCAGGTTCAGGCTTCGCTCTACTCGGCTCCGCAGTCACCAGATTAGTTATGAAATATTTTGCACTTTTTTCAGGATCTACTATGAGAATTCTGCAAGAACAAGAGAACATTAAGCAGCTTAAAGGGGATGTTCAGGGCTCTCATTTGCTCTCCTTCTGGAGGACCTGGCACATTACAATGACAATCATTGAGAAGGGTGTAAGGCTTCATTTTACCTGAGGTGGCGCTGTGCAGATGGTTGTAATGTTAGGATTTCAATATTATTTGACTTGATTATTTTTTTTAACTTTTTGTTTCTCTTTTGTATTTGAGGGGGGTAATAGTGGGGGGCACAAGGAAGGGATATTATAGTGTGTGGGGGCCATAATAAGGGGGATAATAGCAGGGGGAACAGTGAAGGGGTATTATAGTGTGCAAGGGCCATAATAAGGGGGATAATAGTGGGGGGAACAAGGAAGGGGTATTATAGTGTGTGGGGGCCATAATAGGGGGATAATAGTGGGGGGAACAAGGAAGGGGTATTATAGTGTGTGGGGGCCATAATAAGGGGGATAATAGTGGGGGGCACAAGGAAAGGGTATTATAGTGTGCAGGGGCCATAATAAGGGGGATAATAGTCGGGGGCACAAGGAAGGGATATTATAGTGTGTGGGGGCCATAATAAGGGGGATAATAGCAGGGGGAACAGTGAAGGGGTATTATAGTGTGCAAGGGCCATAATAAGGGGGATAATAGTGGGGGGAACAAGGAAGGGGTATTATAGTGTGTGGGGGCCATAATAAGGGGATAATAGTGGGGGGAACAAGGAAGGGGTATTATAGTGTGTGGGGGCCATAATAAGGGGGATAATAGTGGGGGGCACAAGGAAAGGGTATTATAGTGTGCAGGGGCCATAATAAGGGGGATAATAGTCGGGGGCACAAGGAAGGGGTATTATAGTGTGGGGGCCACAATAAGGAGGACAATAGTGGAGGGCACTTAGGGGGCTTTATACCCTTTAGGAATACTAAAAGGGCTTTATACTTTGTGGAGACACAAAGGGAGTAGGTAAGATTGGGCAGGCCCAAGGGGGTATGGGTGGGTTTAGAGGCGCAGCTTAGTATACTTAAATTTGCAGCTCTGTACTCCGGATTTTGTCCCTTTTTCGAACTTCTAAAAGTTGGGTGTTAGAGCCACATATTGAGCTACCCCAGCAGTCTGAATGAATACATGGGGGTGCCCCTCATTTATATTACTAAACTGGAGTAAATGATAATAAATCTAGCTCACCACCCACGCCACACCCCTGTCCACGTGGCACAAACCTGTATAAAGATACAAATTTATACCTGATTTGCAAAACAAATAAAAAAATAAATAAATAGTGACGTTTTTATGACTTGTACAAAACATAATAAATCTGCCCCATTAAATTGTAGTGGAAGAGTGAAGAAATCAGGCGATACCTTTTAGAGGCTAACTGAGTATATTTATAAGTAAGCTTTCAGAAGTGCTAGCTTCCTTCATCAGACATGGTGATATACAAGAACTGAAAATGCACAGATTTTTATACCCTATACACATGGTCTTCAAAGGATTTTAGAGTCCTTAAAAAAAACCAAAACAAAATGCAATCTAAGTAGAGAAGTTATTTACAACAGGTCAAAAAACAATCTGGAAAGTTGTGGTGCGTGACAGAGGTATCTGTTTGCTATCAGGAGGTGATTTGTGACCCTCACAGTTCATACATAGTGTGACATGAAGCTGGCATGAATATTAAGTCCAAATTGCAGAGTTTAAAATTTTTGCATAAACTTGTACTCCCATTCTTTCCTTTTCTCCTACGTCTTAAAATGTCCCATTAAAACCACAACCCGCAAATCTTCAATAGAGTGTTTTTCTCCGGAGAAATGTGCGGCCACTGGGAGATCGGTTTTGCAGTTATATTGGATCTGTGTGAGTTCATTCGTTGACTGAGTCTCTGCCCTGTTTCCCCCACATAGAGGCCTGTGGTGGGACATTGCACACACATTATGAGGTACACCACATTGGAAGACCTGCAGGAAAATATCCCAATTCTGTGCACCTGTTGTGACTGTGGGACAGGTACACTGTCAGCGGTGTGGATGTGCTTGCAGGTCATGCACCTTTTATGTAGGTAAGGTGAGGTGCCATTTTCAGTTGGGGCCTTCAGGGCACTCCGGACAATAATACGCCTCAGGTTTGGTGGTTGTCGAAAGGAGAGGAGAGGGGGGACTGGAAATATGTCCTTGAGTCTGTTGTCCCTATGTTGCACAGGTTGGAGATCCTTGGCAATCCTTCGTAGGATCTCCAGCTGTGGGTTGTAGGTGACTAGGGCACTCGGGCTTCTTTCTGGGTCTTTTTATATGTGAGCAGACTGTCTCTGTTAATGGCTGCCGCTTTGTTTAATTGGCACCTCACCTTGCCTACAAAAAAGGTGCATGACCTGCAAGCACATCCACACCGCTGACAGTGTACCTGTAACACAGTCACAACAGGCGCATAGAATTAGGGGGACATTCTCCTGCAGGTCTTCCAATGTGGTGTACCTCATAATGTATGTGCAATGTCCCACCACAGGCCTCTATGTGGGGGAAACAGGGCAGAGACTCAGTCAGCGCATGAACTCACACAGGTCCAATATTAATAACAGCAGAACAGATCTCCCAGTGGCCGCACATTTTTCCGGAGAAAACCACTCTATTGAAGATTTGCGGGTTGTGGTTTTAATGGGACAGTTTAAGACACAGGAGAAAAGGAAAGAATGGGAGTGCAAGTTTATGCAAAAATTTAAAACTCTGCAATTTGGACTTAATATTCATGCCAGCTTCATGTCACACTATGTATGAACTGTGAGGGTCACAAATCACCTCCTGATAGCAAACATATAACAGATCCCTCTGTCACGCACCACAACTTTCCAGATTGTTTTTTGACCTGTTGTAAATAACTTCTCTACTTAGATTGCATTTTGTTTTGGTTTTCTTTAAGGACTCTAAAATCCTTTGAAGACCATGTGCATAAAAACCGTATTCTTGCAACCGCAGTTGTGGGTACTGTAGTTGTACCCCTTTTAAGTATATGAGATACTGCTGCAGCACCCATAACAATTTCTATCAAGAATCTGTATCAGTAATATCCCCCTTATCAGTAACAGTCACCCCGTAAAAATAATACTGCTCCCTTATTAATAATAGCCCCCTCATAAATAATAGTTACCCTTATAAATAATAATCCCCATTATCACTAATAGCCCCCTTTATAAATAAGCCCACTTAACAATTATACCCCCCTCATAAATAATAGCCCATCTTATAAATAATAGTTCCCCCTTATAATAGCCCCCTCATATTTAAGTTTCCCAAGTAACCCACCCTTATATAAT